>JAUZST010011396.1:0-36903 GCA_034779995.1 Parotocinclus haroldoi | reverse complement strand
GATATTGTGTGTGTGTGTGTGTGTGTGTGTGTGTGTATATATATATATATATATATATATATATATATATATATCTCGCTGCTTGGTCTTTAGAGAAGCAGGCCTGTGGGCTGTAATTTAAAGAGCATCAGGATTGTGTTTAATCAGACTGGAGTGTAATGGATTATATAGCAGCTCAGGCTGTTCTGCATGTATCTATTTCTGGATTCAGAGATAATGCTGTTACTTCCCCCCCCCCCTCCATCAGGCTCGATTTTTGCTGTCCAAGGTTAACCCCTCTCAGACCCATAACAACATGTACGCCTGGGGTCAGGTAAGTGCATTAATGACAACAGTCGATAGTGTGTGCCATGTATGTATTTCGCTCTTTGTAAGGTAAAGTGTACAGTGGTACCTCCGGTCTCGTCGTTAATTGTTTACAGAAGCCTCATTGAATACTAATACCACTAATTTACTCATAAGGGATAATGCAAATTTAATTAATTCCAGACTCCCAGAAAATCCACACTATATGAGGCATTATATGAATTAATGGTGTTGTATTGTGTAGGTGCTCCTTGATTTACAACAGGGATACATTCTGACAAATCTATCATTCTGACACATCTATCATGAGTTAAATATATCAGGAACCAGTGAGTTATATAGACCATATTGTATCAAAGCAGAGCCTATTACACATCAATACACAAATTAACCTACAGTTGGGAAAAAAAAACATTAACACAGCTTTATTTTTAGTTTATTATTTTATAATAAACTGTTCTCATGGAACTGCCTGTGTTCTGGAGGATTCAGTTTTTTTCTTTTTGGTTGGCTGTTATTACTAACCATTTTCATACCCATGTGGTTTTATATTTGCTCTATATGAAGTACAGTAGATGTGAAAATAAAGAAAAACACACACAGCCGAGATCTGCACTAAGCAAGAGCTTGTTGTGACTATATCACTGAGTCACTTTGAATTCTATGTATGAATCATTAGTCTTGCTTCGAGTTTTGCCTGAAATGAGTAGAGCAACTCGACTTGTACAAGTTTAAGCAGGTGTTCAGAGCACTGAGCAAACGATGAGTGCCGAGACAATTTTTTTTTAGTCAAAATGCATCAAGAACTGAATCTGACAAGTTCCAAGGTGGTCAAGAACAGAGGTACCACTGTATATTATCGCCTGCTAGGGTTGCAGATTTTCTGAGGAAAGTACTATTCAAATAAGCTCAGCACATCTTTTTAATAAAAGTTGAAATACCATGTAAAGCATGCAGAATTTGCTGACAATTAATTCAGAGCGATTATAGACTGCACATAAATGCTTCCCAATTCTTTCCTCATAAGTGACAAAAATTTGTTTCGTTAATGACAATGTGAATGGCAAAAAACACACTTCCTCTGGAGTGTGATGGGAATCACATGGTGCTTAGCAAACATGCAGAGTTTCTTGTGAGATTATGAAGAGATGTTGATGATAAGATGTTTTCATTTTGTCAATCTCTTTATGTGGTATGGCAATTCTGTTAATCAATGACTGATTGACAGGGAGGGTATTGTATGATCATCCTCATTTTGAGACTCATACTTTTTCACTGACTACTATTAATTTCAGTTGACATTTCTCATGACCTTCTATTACAATCAAAATTGATTGCAGTATTGAATAAGACGATGACAAGTAGTGATTCAATCAAGCCCTGTTAAAGTAAACTGTCTTTTTCATGCCCACCCTTATTATGCACAGAAAGAATTATGAAACCACCACATGGATGTTTGACAAGGTTTTTTTGCGTTATAACGTATAAATAAATCACACGTGATATAAAGGAAAATAAACACGTAGGCGTCAAAGACCCAGGACAGAAAACTCAAAGCAATATGTGTTGAAAATAGAAAATGAAAAAAAAAAAATTCTCACACAGAAGACAAGCAAAACCAACACTAACGCCTAAACAAAAGAAAAGAATTTAGGAACAGGGACAAAACAGGGAGCACAAGAGAAACAATCGTAGAGTGTAGGAAAGTAATAATCGTGGTGGGTCTGATTAATACAAATCTGCATTAGCAAAATTAGATGATGCTGGGTACTTTCTGGTGATGTTTTATTAAAACTAGTAACTTCTATAAAATTCTCCTCTGATTTATAATCTGAAATATGAAGTAATTTTCAGGAAGCTAATGCCTCTTGCCACAGACCTTAGTGTTAAAGATGTTATTTAGGAATGGCCATTAACATAGCCAGTAAAAATTCCTCATCTCAATACGATTGACACTTTAAGGTGGAAATTTAACTCAGTCCTGAACAACTGATCTGTTTAAGAACCAGCTTTTTCATTAGAGAAGTCCATGCTTCAGTGAATTCAGACTGAGCAAATGAAATAAAGTACTAATTGATTTTTAGTTTTGGTTGATTATTCCATATTCAATTTTCCCCTACTTGATTTTATTTGTTTGTGGTATGCTTTACAACACAAGAATATTCAGTTGTTTTTTTGTGTTTTGTTTTGTTATTTTTGTGAAGATTGTGGATTTCTTATGGTAAAAATGCTGTACGTCTTTGTGCAGGAGTCCGGTGCACCCATCCTAACAGATGATGTGAGCTTGCAGGTGTTTATGGATCACCTGAAGAAGCTTGCGGTCTCCAGTGCTGCTTAAGGAGTCCACTCTAACAAACACGGGTCAGATAAGTGATCTGTGTATGCGTGTGCTCATTTCAATAGCTCTTTCTCATGTCTTTTTTGCCATTCTGTGAAACCCTCCATGTTAGACAGTGTAAGCTCCAGATTTGGGAACTCATTTTAATTCAGTGTAAAGTTATCCTTACTTGCAAAACAGCTGATTTATTACAAGAAAAGCCAATTAAATTCAGTGTGCTTGAATTCTCGTAGACTGAATTTGAGAACCAACATTTAAATCTCAACCATTCTATTAATGGATTCATTAATGCGGATGCATCTCCTCCTCATCACACTACATGTGAATGATCCCAGACATGTTTCTGCTATAAACTGAATTAGTTAGTCCGAATTTCAGATTGACAGCCGTGATAAACCCCATCTACTAGAATTTTTCTGCAACCAGCATGTGAGTATGGAAACACTGTAATTATAACCATTTAAATTAGTTATTGCTGCCTCACACCACCAGCTGAAGATCATCTTATGATTGTCATGTGGTCTCTGTCACGTCTCAATGTTACATAGGAATGAAAGTCTCAACAGTACGTATGCTGGCTTGCGAAATGCGAATGCTGCCTCGTTCTTTTTGAAGCACCGCTATTTATGCATTGTTATACACAATGTTAAGAACTATTTACCTGATGTTTCTAATAAAACAGCCTTCACAACATACCTTGTCTCAATTCCCAACAATTATGCAGAGTGAATATTATGTGCTGCCTCTCTTTAGTCCCTCTACGGACAGAAGTAATGATTGTGTGCTGGTTTGAATATGCTGGGTCATGATTCTTAATATCACTCGCCAATGCATACACACTACCAAAGAATATTGTCATTCTTTGTTTTTTCATTTATATCAGGTCTCTGTTTATAAGATTTGTTTTCCAATAACATACTTGCTAGCATTGTAATATGGAGATTCTACAATTCTACACCTTTCTAAGTTACTGAATATTCTGTGCTTTCCACTGCAGGTCAGGTAATTTGTAAACTTGACTCCAAGTGATTATTAAGAACTCCAACTTATTTATTATTTTAGCCATGGAGTCTGGCACTGTGTATAGATTGTAACAATCTGTAAGTTTGTGAAAGGGTGTCACACTTTTCAAAGTACATTTGCAGACAAAACAATCATTCAGATGTTTGCTATCGTCACAAATATGCATACTGCATTCATAATGATTTTCGTACAGTTACACCACTATTAAACCAAGCTGTTGAAGGGCCCAGGGTTTGAGGTCACAACCTCTAGAGCTTTACCCAATAAGACCATAATCTGCATCTGGTCCTAGGGAATAATAAAAGTACTAGATTGATAAAACAGGTGGTCAAGATGGCCAATACAAATATCACATCAATCAAATATTAACATCCACCTGCTCTACAACGGTTCACTTTAACAGTCTTAAAAATTGGTTTTCCAGATTGGAATCAGAGTTGCTCATTAGTGTACATTTGAAATGTAGACTATTCTTAAACAGGTGATGTTTGTAGACTTTTTTTATTAGTTACTTTACTGTAAATTGTATTCGTTCTTGAGCATGAGGTAGAAAAATCTGTGGTTTAAACCTTGCTTAATGTATGCTACGCTATGATATAAACTTTTGAACTTCCCATGGGATTTTAGAATGCATTGAAACTCGGGGAGCATGTGTTAATATTCAACTCCTGTTTAATAGTAAAGAGTTCACCTCACCAGGGGATGTTCAAATCCTGTCTAAGCTATGGTCACTTGTAACACTCCAGGACTGTAAAGGTACTTGATCTTTCTCAAATCAGTATGATGGAAAGGAAAAAATGTATATAATGGAACTGGAGCATCCTTACTCAAGCCTTCTGTGAAGTGGCATCCTCAACACAGGCCATCACTGCAAACTAACCACAATTGTGACAGGTAGAACATTCTTCATGATGGCAGGCTGTGTCCAGAATAATTGGAGCCTCTGGGCACTCAATGTAATTCCCTGTGCTTGAACTGGACATAATTCACAGCTCAAGTATTTGTGTCAAAAGTGAAATGCTTGCCAACTCTGAGCAGTAATGAGGTTGTGGTGGTCTTGTAGATATAAGTTGTATAATACAAAGCGGTTAGTTGTTTTTGCTTTCCAGGCAGGTTTCTCAACTTCTGTGTAAATGGAACATGACAAAAGGCACAAAAACCCATTAAGTGAAGCATTTTTTTTTTACTCCTCAAAAAAACAAGACGTGTTGTCTAGCTGCTGGTTACAGACACTTCATTGCTTTGTGACTCACTCTCCTTTACTGCTTAACTCTTATTCACTCTATCACCCTTTCCATACCTGCTTAATCCATCTAGATGCTTCTTTAATTAGAGGGTTCTGCTATTTAAAACACACCAAATTGTACAACAAAGATATTGCTTCTGGAATAAGCTAGGCTGTCCTTTTCCTACTTTAAAAAATTACATCTAGAATTAACATTATGTAGCTATGACCTATTTTTGTGATTCTATTACAATACCAACAAAGCAAGCTTTTTTGGGCAGTCCAAGCACATGGAGGTGCCATGAAAATTGGTATGCTTAGTCAGGCAGATGCCAGCAGACAGACTATAAAACCTGCTTATATTTAAAGTTTCTTTAGGCAACAGCATAGTGAGTATATGCAACAATTGGATTACTGTCATCAGGAAGACTTAATGCAGCAGAAATATCTTACTAATGTTGCAACAGCTGCTATACACTTTACACCAATAATAAGATACACATGCATCTTTTATCCCAATTGCTTGGTAATTTTTCCAGCATGTGAATTCACACCTAGTTATCAAATATGCCTCCAGTCAGCCAGATTGAAATTCGATCACAGTATCCCATGTAAGAGGTGAATCAATTCATAACTCCTGGACAGCCAATTGCTATGTTGCTTACAGTTTTTATTTGCAAAAAACAGCTCCTGCATTAAACGTCATGGTTTTAAATAATCTCTTTAAAGTTCTTTAAGCAGAAGGAGCCAACTTGGGGAGTGAATGTTTAGAAGCAGGCAGCTGTTAAAAAGTCATTTATATGCCGGTGGTGCTGACTGCAAGCCGTAAAAAGCACACAGATCAATTTGGACAAAAGAGAGCAAACTGGAGGGAGCATCTTTTGTTACAGTTTGTTTTGTACAGTGACATCTGCCCAAATTATAAACGATGTAAAAGTTTCTTGCATTGGCCAGCTCTGCGGTTTCTCTATTATTAGGTTCTGGCAGTCAGGTATGTCTTGGAGAAATCAGATGCATTTACACTTAAATATGTGACTGCAATGTGCCTCAAGCTACCTACTGAAATAATCTTACCTCAGTGTGCCTTGGTATGCATTTTTACATGGCCTAGCCTTATACAGCCAGATACACTATATTCAAGATGCACAAAAAAACCTTGCATAAAACAAAATCTATTTTATATATATGGCAGGTATATGCTCAAGGTCTCAAAAACCATCTCTGCATTTGTGGAACAAGCCGATAAACCGATGATCCGAGAAGGATCATGTTACGTTCTGTTCGGTTTGACCAATGTATCTGGCTTCTCTACTTAAAGTAAGAGTACCTAAGAAATCTACTAAATAACCCAATCTGACTTTATCATGAGACCAGTTCAGCATGGTAACAGCTTTTTAGTACCCAAGGCACCAGAGTCATGTAGAAACGGATCCAGATGTTAAACCCTTTATGCCCAGTTATCCTCATTTGTGAACACAGCCAGAATTAAAGGCCTTAATACAGACTTCTAGTGGTACTTGAAGTTTGTGAACTCTTTATAATGTTTTGTACTTCTGACTAGGTATCATCAGAGTAAAAACATTTTCCATTGTGATCCAGTAAATCAAAAGGCATTTTTCTGTTCTGCTTTGACACTGACGCTATCATCTCTCAATTGTTTCGGGGAGAATTTTTTTTTCTCTCAAACATTGTCTAGTGGCATAGAAATGCAAAACCAAAGCTATACATAAACAGTAGAATGTGTTTTCACTGACTTTCACTGATTGTGGCACTTTCTTAGAATGCCACTTTTACTCAACACTGGCAAATTTCTGATTTGCTGGAGCTACCTGCTAGGCTTGCTGGAAATCTGTATCTGTCATCATAAAGTGAAAACAGCAAAGCACTAAACCAAACGCTTACAGAACATGACCATCAAACACAAATTTGCTGCCCTTGACACACTTCGTAAGTTCCAAACTGTCTTTGAATGCGACATCAGGATTCTCTTTAGTGATGGATATTTCATTACCACTGGCTTGTCAGGTGGGTAGATATTATTTTAACTGATCCTAGGGGAAAGCTAAAGTTGGCTACAACAATTTCGACAACAAAGTTGTGTGATAATGGCCTATTGCTGTTTTAGATGGTACAGGCTTCACCATTGGTTAAATGAGATTTTGATACTACAAATGAATATCAATGCCCAACACAATTTGGATGAATGCCTAACATCAGCAGATTTTCAAGAGCATTTCGATGAGTGAAAACTAACAGCTAAGCTAAGACCAACTACTTATAAATGTTTGGAAAAGATTTTTTGGTGTGAGGGCTTCAGAAACATTTGTCCACATAGTAATAGTTCACTGACTTTCTGTCGTTTCTTTGTAAGTTCTGACACTTTTTTCAATAATACTTGATTACACCTAATATTTCTTAACAGCACCAATCCAATGTATTATTAATGAGTTTTGGGCGCCTGTTCAGACTTAACAAATGTCTTAGACCGTGCTGTTCGGTCAGTGTTTCCAGAAAAAATTCTGTGACTGCCTATCACCATATTAAATGTGTGAAAACCCTTCTGGCACCATGACTGATGTGTGTGTTCCAATGCAGTTTACACAACACTTTCTCTATCAATACATATTCTGCTTCCTCAAATAATCCACACCAAATACCCGCATCAACTACTGCAGAAAAGACGACTCTGGCATGTTGCAGCCTTATGCCGGATTTCTTCCATTGTCAATTATAATGTAAATGTTGCCCATTATTTCTGATTGCTTTAATGGTGCCTTGACTTAAAAATAGCATAAAAAAGAAATTTCTTAGCGAGTTGAAAAGAAAAACCTACACAGAACACTGCAAAAATCATAAAACAATACATTTCTCTCGAGTCAAAAAGAACAACCTACACAGAACACTGCACCATAAAGCTCGTGTTGTGCCTGCCTACTCTTGAGACTTTGGAAACAAACATATCAGAGAATCTTTGACAGGAACGGCACGCTGACAAGCTAGCAGCAGGAAGAGAAAAAACAGAGACTCCGTGAGAGAACATGCTTTACAACAGTTATTCCATTTACCTGCTTTCAAACCTTTGTTTAAAATCCAGCTTCCAGTCAATTATGTACAAAACTTTAACAAATTAGCATCCATGTATTCTGTAAAACCTCTGAATCTCACCTTTCTAAATGCCCCAAATGCTCCTCAGTGAGCTGTAGACTGCTTTGAGGAAATATGTTAACTATAATTCCATCCATTTAACTCAATGTAAATTAAATAATTTCAACAGGGCAGCACGGGCATAAATATTTAACGCTGTGGTTTTACAGCTCCAGACAGCCCCTATTAGGTTCCCTGTGTGGACTTTGCATAGTCTCCCCATGTCTGTGTTCTCGGGGCACTCAGGCTCCCTCCCACATTCCAAATACAGCAGTGCTTAGGTCAACGTGTCTCCTTAAAATATCCCTGTGTTTGTGTGCTCTTGTGATGGATTGATTCCCTGTCCAGGTCTGATCTCTATCTTGCACCTTGTGTTACCTGTTAGACCCCAGTTTCTTGTGACCCTGAATTGGATTAAGTGGTCACAAAAATAAAGTAATGAATAATATTACCTAAGGATTAATGTAAACATTTAAGCATTCGCACAGTAATTCTTATGAATGGTGTATGAACATCTTGAGACACCTTTGTCTGGCTTGAATAGTCTAACCATTTGCCTGGATGTTAAGCTATGTTCTGCTCTTTTTTATTTTATGTAAGGCTTTTAAGGTTATCTTAGGCAGAACATAATAAATATTGAAAAGCATCAGAGCAATATGTTGCTGTGGAGACAGCAGGTAAAGACAAGGATGTTGATGGGGACAAAAAAAACCCATCAATTGGCTTTGGTGTGTTGCTATGGGCAATCGGCTTAGCTACGTAGATAAAATTGAGCAATGCACACTTAAAATGAAGTACAGCTCTTAATGCATTTGAAAAAAAAACCTAATAAGATGTTCTAAGGACAGACCTGCATAATTCAAACCTAACCTACTTGTCATATATACAGTATTAAGTGTGTGTATGTAAGTATTTGGTCTTTACCATTAGATTAGGTTATATAGTCATGCCTGAAATTGTTGACACCCCTGAAATATTTCCAGAAAAAGTATGTATCCAAGAAATATATTGCAATTAGATGTTTTGCTATACACATGTTTATTTCCGTTCTGTGTATTGAAACAACAAAGAAAAACATGTTTCAAGCATGTAATGCTCATTTAAACTCCCCTCAGACAAGGTGTGGGCAATATAAAAATCAGATCTGAAACCTGATAAATACGAGAGAAGTTGCCTCAATATTTACATTGTGTGTCTGTGTTCTACACTAAGCATGGAGAACAGACATAGGAGAAGAGAACTGTCTGGGGACTTGAGAACCAACATTGTGGACAAACATCAACAATAAGAAAGTCCATCTTGATATTCCTTTGTCCACAGTGTGCAACATAATCAAGAAGTTTACAGCCAATTACACTGTAGCTACTCTCCATTGATTGGCAAGAAGAGGAAAAATTGATGAAAGGTTGCAACAGGTTGCACCACAGGATAGTCTGGATGTTGGATCAGCAGCCTCAATCAGGTTCCAGAGAAATTCAAGCTGTCCTGCAGGCTCAAGGTGTATCAGTGTCAGCGCAAACTATCCGTCGAAATTTGAATGAAATGAAACGTTATGGCAGGAGACACAGGAGAACACAGCGACATGAAAAGCTAGACTGCAGTTTGCCAAAATGTATGTGAGTAAGCCTTTCTGGGAAAACGTATTGTGGACAGACGATACCAAGATTGAGCTTTTTGGTAAAGCACATCATTCGACTGTTTACTGAAAATATTTAGTATAAACACCCCTTACAAACCCTTTATAACAGCATCTCACACCACTTCTGAATTCAAGAACCTGGAACAGAAATTGTCTTTTTGAGAGGGTGAAGCCAAGAAATTAGTTTTCAGAATGGGAACAGGGGTAAAAAGGCAAAGCTATAATAAAGCTCACAAAGACTATAGTGAGGAATATTGGGTCCAGTCCATGTCAGTTTGTTATAGATATATGGTCATTATACAGGGTGAGTCAAAAGACACAGGACACGTGATGTGTCATGGACTTGGACAAATGCTGCCACACAGGATCTTGACTCACTCTGTGCTGCTGCTAAAACAAAATCTCTAAAGATGGCCTAAGACTTTTGAAGAGTACTGTATGTACAGCAGTCTCAGGTCATTTGTTCTTGTTTAATTATAATAATGGTTCATGTTTAATTATATTTAAAACACTGCTCACATAAATTGGGGGATATTTCATTATGGGATATTTCATTTTGAAGTGAGCAGTATATTTAATACTGTAATCCCTGTGTATAGCAGGTTATATATCAATATCTCTTGGTATAGATCTAATTATGCGAACTAAACTGAAAAAAGTAAAACTTCCTATTAACTGTAGAAAGGAGCCTGCTTTACTGAATGGAGCTGGATTTCAATGGCATCTCATCGCAGTATAACTGAAGTTGACTATACAATACATGATGCATTGTAATGCATAATGCAATTATGATTGCAGCCACATTCAAGGATAAGGTTCAAGGTTCGTAATGTGAATAATACAGGTATGGAATCTCTATAGATCAGGGGTTTTGATAGTGCTCAACCTTTTGCAGCCTTGCCCCCCACTTAATTATTATTACTGTTGTTATTATTATTATTATTATTATCATCATTATCATCATCATCGTCATCAGTAGTGGTAGGTAAGTATATTATTATTACTAGGCTATTACTATAATTATGAGGTTACATGCTTTATTGTTGTTATGAGCCTAAATATTATTATTATTAGTAGTAGTAGTAGTTGTAGTATACTGATTAGTATTATTATACAAATATGTATTAGTATTGTTATTACTATATTTATGAGGTTACATGCTTTATTGTTGTTATTAGCCTAAATATTATTATTATTATTATTATTATTATTATTAGTAGTAGTAGTAGTAGTAGTAGTAGCAGTATACTGATTACCATTATACTATTATAAATAGTATTACTATCCAAATGTATTAGTATTGTTATTACTAGGCCGGTATAACGGTAGGCATACCATCTGCATTGTTTACAGAAACGTGCAGGTAGGTGATGTTAATGTGAGACCTGAGCATACTTTGCATTGCAAAGATCCTCAAGTCTTGGAACAATATGTGATCAGTTGTGTGTGAAAACGCAGGGAGGAGGAGGAGGTGAAGAACGCGACAGAGCCACACACAAGCGTCTGTCCGAACAGTTTTACTGAAAACGGCCGTCAAGAAACAGAGAAAAATCATTGGTCAGCAGACCTGTGAGACCTGGTTTACAGATAGCGAGGGAATAACACAAACCAACATGTCAAGAGAACTAGAGCGAATGGCGCTACCACGCGTGTACGGACATTTATATAGCAGTGCTGACATCGCGTCACGGGTTCAAAGCCGTTTTAATTGAAATGAAATGGTGATTGATTTGTTTGTTATAATAGTCCAACTACTTTCGACATGAGGGGAATCTGCTGCATTTCCATTGTACTAGTAGCCAGTGATTCCGTGATTGCCGCTTAAGGCCCTCTTCTCATCCTATACTTGTGCCCCCCGGTTGAGGACCACTTTTATAGACAAACAGTAGTAGTAGAATCCTTGGAATGTCAAATCTCAGCAACGATCTTTACAGTAATGTTCCAAAATCCAGTGGAAACTATTTACAGGAGTCTGAAGGCTGTCATAGCAGGGGTCAAACTCCATACTAATGTACACTGATCACAAAATTAGGGTAAACAGTATAGGGTATTTCATTATTTTTGTGAGCAGTGTACATTTTTTGTAATTCAATTTTTAGGCGTTCACATACCTTTGGCTATTTAGTGTACTTTATGAAATGTAGCATGAACAACTGCCTTCACTCCAGTTTAAGCAAGATTTCTACAAACCATTATTTAAAATGGTCCAATAATTATCCGCACAAATGTAATAATTCTGTACAATTTTCTTGTTCTAGATAGGGCAACACATTAATATGGTGTTATGGGACTGATAAGATAATTATCAGTTTGATTGTGTGTTTGAGCTGGCAGTTTAGTGGCTCAAGCTCTGTATGCACTGAGTGCATCTCTGATCTAATCATTTTACTCTGCACTGGTAAAAATCAGCAATTTGATTTGATTAGATGACTAAAGGATGTCAGGTTAACCCCAGAGAGGATTAATCAACCCAACTAAATACATAACAGATCTAACTTCTAAATTCAGTATCATCTCAACACAGCAGGCCTTTTGATAGATTTACAGGAAGTACCTAACACATCTTAATCCACTCACTCACTCACACAATTCAGGGTCATGAGGGTTAGGGTCTAACTTGTTTCAATACCCTATTGAGCACTAGTCGTTTGCAGAGAACTTCCAAAACCTCACACTCAGTCAGGCACTGAAATCCTTTAAAGGCACTAACTGACCTAACATACTCTGAAATGGGGGGAGAGAGCAGAGTAACTGGAGGAATACCACACACCATGGTATAGAATGTGCAATCTTGTTCCAGAGTGATGGAAACATAAGCACTTTGTGGTGCAGCAGTGTCTCTGTTGAGAAATCGTCCCCCTGCCGCTACATCAGTATCCACTGTTGGTCACTGAAGGTCCTGCCATAGATGGTGGTTGGACACTGAGCATTGTCCGTTCATGTCCATGTAGATTTCTTCTTGATATAGAAGTTCACCACCTACTGGTAAAAATAAGTGGTTGGATTCCTCGTTTATACGGAGGCACTTGCTGGCCTGGGTGGAGGTGTAGTTCAATTTTAATTTATACAGCGCTTTTTACAATGTAGCATCGTCTCAAAGCAGCTTTACAATTATATACAATAATCCAAAAAGGATTATCTACAATTATCTAAAAGGCCAATTCCAAGTTGAGCAAGCCCAGGGCGACAGTGGCAAGGAAAAACTACCCAAAATGGTAGGAAGAAACCTTGGGAGGAACCAAGGTTAATATAACAGCATAATAACAAATATATTCGACTTGCGATTTGATATTTTATTTTTAAGCGTAGATGAGCTTTTATAACCCTTAAAAATATCATTCACATCATTTAGATGAAAAAGATTTATATCCCCTAATTAAATATGCCATAATTGTTGTGAGTGGTATAATGCAGGGGGAACCCTAAACTGGTTTTAAAGGATTTTTAACGGATTACGTAAGGGACATTTGATACTTAAGGGTTAATGGCAATTAGGTAAGCCCATAAGTAATACTTAAGACATTTTTTTTCTGCAACACACTCAACTCTAAGAGATGTTTAAGGGCAAATTTCCCGTAATTGAAATGTTTATTATGTATTAGTGAAACTGGGCAGTAGAGCCTAAACAGGGAGCTCTGGCAGATGTACACACTGTACAGGGTTCCAGTTAACCCCAGTAGGATACTGCAAAGTACCTCTGAAACTACGCTTTGCAAACTCCAAATGGGATTTGAACCCAAGCCCTTGATCCAAATCGGAAATATAACTGCAGCAATACCATCTACGTTATTTAACCATGAAGTTGTTCCAAATTACTTCAAATGTTTATATATAATATATTATATAAATATAAACATATTTGTATATAAACAAGTTAATGTTGTACGCACAGCCTGTTTGTTCTGCAGCAGTAGGCCATCATTCTTGGTGCTCTTGAAGCCTAGCGAGATGGTCATGTCTTCTTCCAAGCTGAAGCCTTTGGGTGGAGATTCCATCAAACCATTCATGCCAAACTCCGCCTTCCTCACATTCTGAAAAACAAGTGCTAGTAATTATTCTAGTACAGCACTTCGGTAGGTTGGTCTCAGAACAGTCCAGATTATTCAGAACGGACACACATTATTTTATCTTTAAGACTGTTCCAAAGCTTCTCACCAGAATGTAGTGGGGCCAGATTCGATTGACGCCCACTTTTTCGATTATCTTTGGCGTGTTGAAGGCAGCGATTATGCCAGTGACACAGCCCTTCAGAGGTAATACTGTGATGTTGTCTCTGCAAGTGGATTGTTCTTTGGTTAATACACAAATGCATGCAATATTCATTAGAAATTTTAATAAACACAATGTCAGTGTGAGATCAAATCCACAAGATGATACGGCAGAATGTCAGCGTTAGAAAACTCAGAAAACCCTGCTTTCGGTGCCTGAACATTTCTAAGAACGGTATGTAAGTAAGTATTTGATACACTGCCGATTTCTTCCCACCTACAAGGAATGGAGAGGAATCGTAGGTACACTTCGTCTGTAAGAGACAGAATCTAAACAAACCCCTTGTATGATTTTTAAATAATTCATTTGCATTTTATTGCATGAAATAAGTACAGCAGAGCTTGAGAGTTTGTGAACCCTTTAGAATTGTCTGTATTTCTTAATAAATAGCCTAAAGCATCATCCGATTTTCACACACAAAAAAAATTGTAGATAAATAGAACCCAGTTAAACAAATGAGACAAAAAAATTATACTCGGTCATTTATTTATTCAGGAAAATGATCCAATATTACATATTTTTAAGTGGTACTGTATAAAAGTACACAGACCTCTAAGATTAGGAGTTAATTTGAAGGTGAACTTAGAGTCAGATGTTTTCAATCAATGGGACGACAATCAGGTGTGCGTGGGCAACCTTTTTTTATTTAAAGAACAGGGATCTATCAA
Organism: Parotocinclus haroldoi; assembly: GCA_034779995.1. Classification (NCBI taxonomy): domain Eukaryota; kingdom Metazoa; phylum Chordata; class Actinopteri; order Siluriformes; family Loricariidae; genus Parotocinclus; species Parotocinclus haroldoi. Next base: position 22,291 of record JAUZST010011396.1, on the reverse strand, counting down.
AGTCTGCTCTTCACAGCACGTTTGTGGAAGTGCATCATGGCACGAACAAAGCAGATTTTTGAGGACCTCAGAAAAATAGTTGCTGATGCTCATAAGGCTGGAAAGGGTTACAAAACTATATCTAAAGAGTTTGGACTCCAGCAATTCACAGTCAGACAGATTGTGTACAAATGGAGGAAATTCAAGACCCTCCCAGGAGTGGTCGACCAACAAAGACCGCTCCAAGAGCAAGGCGTGTAATAGTCGGAGGGGCCACAAAGGACCCCAGGGTAACTTCTAAGCAACTTAAGGCCTCTTTCACTTTGGCTAATGTTAATGTTCATGAGTCCACCATCAGGAGAACATTGAACAACAATGGTGTGCATGGCAGGGCTGCACGGAGAAAGCCACTGCTCTTTAAATAAAATACTGCTGCTCGTCTGCAGTTTGCCAAAGAGCACATGGACAAGCCAGAAGGCTACTGGAAGGATGTTTTATGGACGGATGAGTCCAAAATACAACTTTTTGGCATAGATAAAAAGAGTTATGTTGTGAGAAAGGAAAACACTATATCCCAACTGTAAAACATGGTGGTGGTAGTAGTTGTCATGGTTTAGGCCTGCTTTGCTGCATCTGGGCCAGGACAGCTTGCCATCACTGATGGAACAATATCAGAATTCTAAAGGAAAATGTCAGGACATGAATCTCAAGAGAAGCTTGGTCGTGCAGCAAGATTACAACCCTAAGCACGCAAGTCGTTTTACCAAAGAATGGTAAAAAAAATAATAAAATGTATGTTTTGGAATGGCCAAGTCAAAGTCCTGACCTTAATCCCGAAATGTTGGAGGACCAACACATTACTAATGTATCGAAAAATGGCAAGTAACTGAAGACAAATGCTCTTGACTGATTTTATATACAGTAAATATCAGGACATATCCGTAAGAGACATAAAAAGAAAATGACACACCTCCTACGCAGTTCCATGGGTATGCCTCCAATGTAATAGCTGGAAACCGATCCAACAGTGCATTTATTACTAACAATTTCTTGTTGCTTCCAGACAAGGATAGTCTGATGTTCAATGTGCAAGGTCACCCTGAGCTCCCCATTCTAAAAAATGATAATTACACACATTAATGCAGCATTGGTCAACAACAATTGAGAGAGGACAGCAAAAAAAATGGCAATTCTTTTGACTTTAAAAATGCTCTCACTGGCAGCATCACTTCAGCCAAAAATAGTGATCTGAATGTGTCTTGTTCTGGAAAATGGTTTGAAAAATGAATATTTCAAATAGCCTTTTTAAATGTGCAGTCACTGTGGGGTAAAATACAAAATCTAAATAAAATACCTGTTTATTGTGTGTAAATGTAATAATTATACTTTATATGTAAGTGATTAACAAATTAGAGCAAAAAGATGCATTTATTTGGGAAACCGTCTAATTGAAAGAAGGCTTCAGTACACTGTTTAGCCTCTATCCTGGATACAAGCCTGAATACACCTGGGTTTGTAGGTCTCGTAAGGTTCGACAATCTGGCATCCGGGTAGGTCGCATAAAAGTTCGTTTGGCAACACTTTCTAGGCAGGCCAATGAAGTCTTGAAATCTGGCAGATCATGCCAGTAGGAAGCTCTGCCATAAAGTGAGGGGCTTCTAGCACCCCTTGTTTTACTGTGTTCTAGTGTTGTTGTGATTAGCTTTGTTTTTTGGGGGCAGTTTTGTGATATCTTGTGGTGGCAATTAGGTCCTGCGGCAGCTCATTCCCACCAGATCATCTGAAGCAATCAGCACGCTCTACTTAAGAAGCAGCCTGGACCATGGCAGATTGCTGGTTCATCAGAGTATATACGCCGGTAATATTGTGCCACTTGCAGTACCTTGTAAACAGCTTCACCTTTTTGAACTTTATCTCTGGCTCTGGTCTCTTGTGTGCATTACTGCACACTGGTTTGAAAACCCCTAATCTTTACCTCAGCCCATTGTAACAGTGGTGATGGCTGACTGTCAATGGTAGGACATGCAATGGGAACTGGGAAAACACATTTCCTTCTACTAAGCACCTGGAAATGCTCTGGGCAAAGTGAAGGTGCCAGATGTTAGCAGTAAAGTAGATTAGAAATTAACAACATGCCATACCACATCTTGCTGTGTGGCACTTCTGTTGACGGGCAGGATCTGGTCACCGTTTCTGCCACGCAGCACCATGTAGCCGTTCTCGATCGTAACGCTACAGAAGGAATTCTGCAAGATCGAAGAACATGCAAAACGTGACAAGAAGGTCTTAGAATAAACAAGAATGACAGCGATACCTCTAAAGATAACTTGCTTTAAATGATAAACTCCAATCTTTCCCCCCCGTGAGCCTTAAACAATGTAAGGATCTATACGCATTTCTAAAATGTCAAAATGCCAAAAAACATTACAAAACTGGAAGAAATCCAGCCCTGTATCTGTAACTTAGATGTTTGGTCACCAGCATCACAGATCAACTGACAAAAAACTTTATACAAGCTTTATCCAAGCATCTAATATATCCTGGGGAACACCAGGCGTAGGCATAATCGTGCACACGCACTTATACTAAGATATTTTAGAAACTCCCGTTGACCTAATGCATGTCTTTGGAATATGGGGCGAAGGAAACCCATGCAGGGACAAGGAGAACATGCAAGCTCCACAATGGTTGTGGTTGAACTGAACCCCGTTTTCTACAACTGAGGAGCGACAGCTGAGGCACAGTGCCACTGAAATACGAAGCAGTAAAACGTGGGCTGACCTGGTTTCCGACGTACAGCAGCACAGCATTCATAGTTTGAGAGTTTATGTTCTGGACGAAGCTTATCCATTTGGAGAACTTGTCAGGCGATGCCTTGGCATAACCAGAGCCTTCAAAACAGTCAACTGCAGGTGGAATGTATCTTGGAGGTGGGAGAGGAAGAAAGAGAGAAAGATAGCCAAAGATTTTGCTTGGAACAAACTAAGACTCTGGGATTGCCTGAAGTCCAGTAGCCTTACCTCTTACACGGTGTCTGTAAGGTGACGTTCTCAGGTCCTAAGGCCTTAAAGTTGTACAGACTTATGAACTTCTCGTTCAGCATCGAGAGTTCAATACAGCCTTGATACCCTGGGTATCTCAGAGGGTCTGGAGGCTACAGCGAGGAAGGTACAAGATAGTTATTGAAACAAACGAAGCCACTGGAAGCCCAACGGGTCATTTTGAGGACATTTTTTTTATTTATAACATATATAATATGGTATATTTACCATCTTAAAAACATTTCCAGAACCAAAAGTATACTGTCTAAATCAGACTTAGAGAGACTTATCCATGCTTTTTTCTCCAGCAGGTTAGACCAGTGTAACGGTCTGTTCACTGGACTTACTAAACGAGCTATAAGACAGCTGCAGTACATCCAGAACACTGCTGCTCGAGTTCTGACTAAAACCAGAAAGTACGGCTTCCTGTGGCTCAGAGAACAGCCTTTAAGACAGCTCTACTGGTGTACAAGTCTCTTCATGGCTTGACCCCGAAGTACATCTCTGACATTGTGGTCCCATATGAACCATCTCGGACACTGAGAACATCAGGCAGAGGCCTTCTGCTGGTTCCCAAAGTCAGGACTAAACACGGTGAAGCAGCGTTTCAGTTTTATGGAGCTAAGATCTGGAACAGTCTCCCTGAAGATGTTAGGCTGGCCTCTACTCTCACAATGTTTTAGTCCAGTTTCAAAAACGGTTCTGTTTAGCTGTGCATACGATACCGGACTGTGTTTTTACCTTTGCTTTTCATTATTTTAAACTGCCTTTATTATTCCAATTTCTTTTTTAATTCTGCAAAGAACTTTGAATTGCCTCATGCATAAATGGTGCTATACAAACAAACTTGCCTTGCGCTGCCTAACGTTGATGTAGGTGGCATGCTACAACCTGCCTGTTCACCTTTTCACAAATCATTTTCTGCTGTTTCAAGTCAAGTCTCAATTCAACGGCGCTGATCCCGCATCATTTATTCTGACACTGCAGGTTTTGCAAGAGTCTGCACACGTTTATACTCGGTGTGAAACCCGTGTAATCAAAAGTAAAGACAAAAGGCCATGCTGCGGCATGGGAACTTGCGCCATGGTAACTGGCAGACACGCAACCGGGTCTATAAAAACAATCCGACGAGAAAATATGATCAAAATGTGATCGAATCAAAATGTGAGAGACAGACTTCTTGATTAGTGTTTATACTATATTTAGAAAACTCAGTTTGTCCGCTCAGTTAGCATTGCAATGTGATATATCAAAGCAGTGCAGCTTATTGACTGCAATATGTGCCTCAGCTGTTTTATATATATACACACACACACGTCACACCCCACAATACATTGCGATACATAATACATAACAGATCACATTGCATTGATAATTGAGTGGACAGATTGAGTTTGCTGAATATAAACAGTAATCAAGAAGCGAGTGTGAAGCACCAGCATGAAATGCTTCAGCAATGTACCGCCATTGACCGACTGCCGTCTCCGAGCGCAACAACTACATACACACACACTGTATGGGAACACAGTGCTTTGGGACACAGTGGTTTGGGTTTGGCAGGACAGATGGACTCTCTAAAAGGTGGTGTGATTGGCTAAATAAGCGGTGCTCTACCAAGTCCAGGAACATAGTGAAGGACCCAAGCCATCCCAACCATGGACTCTCAAGACCAAGCGAGAGAATGAGGACCAGTTTCTTTCCACAGGCTATTTGGACTCTTAACGAGACAATTACCACCCCTGGACCATAAACCACTCCTATAAGTACCTCATAGCATCACTGCACTTTACACTTTACATGCACATCACTATTGCCCTCAGTTAAGATGACTTTTTTCCCCATGTATATACCACACCCTGGAGCATTTCACAAAGCATTTCACTACATGTTGCATTTGTATATCAATGTATGTGACAATAAAAGTCTTAAGTCTATATAAAATATATTATATAACTTTTCGATATTATATTTATGGTTTTTCCATGCAGCATACAATCTGTCTGTATTATATACAGAGACATAAAGATAGATAAATATATAGACAGATATAGAGAAGTCTAGAGCCGTGCCACTGTGTCGCTCCACCACGTGGATTCCTGGACTCATTTGCATGTAAAATATAACCCAGAGCAAGAGGACTTAACGGACCAGCTTCCCTAGTTCCAAGGTCCTGTTCTGACGCTGGGGTAATCATTGCGTGTTTTGATGGTGGTACACATGGCTGCTCCGGACGGTCTGTGGTTATGCGGAACTATCTTTCCCTTGACCAACATATGAGAACACAAGGTCTGTGAGAACCAACAGTGCATCATATCCGATACCGTGACCGTTCTGGTGCTGCTCAGCCCTAATGAGATAAGGATGTGATCATTTTTTTTCTGTAGTTTTGGCAAATAATTGTAGAGCAAAATGCCTGTCATCTGAACTAGACCAAATATGTTAATATGTTGCAAATACTCAGTTACGGAATGACATTCAACAAGCAAATAAGGTGTTTATATAATTCACATTATTTCATATCGCACTTACGGTAAAGTCATTTGGATAGCCTCCCACATAGAAGACGGCTTCGCTGGGATCAAGATCCAAGAGATTATGAATGGGGTCTCCGTGCATTCTGTATTGAACGGGCTGGTCTGGCTTGATGGACGTGAAAACCTTTGTGATGTTGATCTCCGCGTCCTCGTAAATCCTACCAAAGTAAAATTGAGGAAATAAAAAAAAAAAAAAAACTTGCCCATGCTTGGTATCATTCCTTTCGACCGCTTAACAGCTCTAAAGCACCTATGAAGCGTAATGAGAATGAGACCCATGACAATCTATAAAAATATCATCAGATCTAAGGCACATCACATACCGTGATGATCTTCTACGTGATTTACCATTTTAACTCACTCATAACACAATGTTATTTATATTCAAATTAAAATGAAAGCCAGTGAACCTTTGTGGCACCTGCTGCCCGAGAGACTTAAAATTGGCCGAATGAGAGTCTGGCAGCACATACACACAAAGAGCAGCACAGCAGTTTGACACTACGTTGGCTGCCAGGTAATAAAACTGGAATTTGATCAAGTGCAGGATGAATTTATTTTTCTTTCATCACTGCCGTCAAATGACCGCTGCCCCGTGCTTACGAGTAGGTCACACCAGCACGATGCTCCTACTAAGAGGTCACAGTGGCCAGGATGACCGCCCTTTGCCAATTCTGGTGTTAATGGCTTCGATCTGCTTCTGCTAGTGGTTTGGTTAGAAAAAACTGTGAGCGCACTGTGTGTAGGACTTACCTGTTTATGTCCACTCTGTCGAAGTAGGCTGGTAAGGATTTCGACTCTGTGATGGCAAGGGACTTAACCTCATAAACTTTCCCGTTCAGGTTGTAAACAAAATATAGGATGTTGTCTCTCAGCGCCATGCCAAGGTAATCTTTCGATGCCTGTAGGATGATATTTTGAAAGTTATTGCTGCTATTGGCTCAATCTTTCAATGAGTACGTGTTGCTTTACAGACACAATATGGCTGTTATATTATACATATTATACATATGCTCTATAGGGCGAGTGTTTGTGCATTCTTTTCAAAGAAATGCAAAATGATCTTTATTCAGGAGCTCATGATTCTGAATGTCTGTCCCATTATCTCACTAGGAGTGATCTACCTAGTAACTGGTTATAAATGAACTGATTATAACTAGCAAGAGTTAAAGAAGTGAAGTAAATATGTGAAATGTATAAAAGGTCCATTTGCAGAATTAAACAAATACTACACAAACACCTGAGACAGAACAGATCCAATGTAAGCCTTCCACATAGAACTGCAATTGTATTTGTATACTTATGTAGGTACAAACTATCTTAAGATATGAAATAATAGAATTTTATAATGCACAATGTTTTACATTTTTGGGGGGAAAAAAGGCTATTTAATTTATGCCGTGGTGAAAAATGCGGCAAAATGAAAGAAAGACTGTGAAACCCCCAAATTTGCATTTAGTTTTTATGTGACAGCACGGCATATTTCCTGTAGTATTTTAGACTCGAGGTATTTCAGAAGACTGGAGGGCAAAGAAAAGCGAATTAAAAAGCACATTAAAACATATTATTAATGAATAGCTTAACATTTTTACTAGATCCATCCATAAATTCATTAAACAAGACAATCAGAAAGGCAGCTAAAGTCAAATAAAGTAGTTAAATTATGCAAATGAGAATGAATTATCATGATTGAGTAGCAAGTGACATATTCATGGGGATGAACAGAAACATGTCAAACTAGATGAGAGACGTGGAGCTCGGTACGGCCACGAATGCTGATGCCGGCTCAAACCATGATTCCATCACCATGTTCCACCATGGATTCCCCCATGTTCCTCGTTCATGCCAGATCGGGCTACAAACTGAACCGTGACTCATCAGAAAATAGGACGGTTGACCATTGATCATGAGTCCAACGATAATGCTCATCAGCCCACCTTCTACAGGCATTCAGCAGATAATGGAATGCATATCATGGGTTGCCGAGCGTGCACATGGTCTGGGGGCACATGGTCTGGGTGCATATCCGTGGGGCAGCTGTTCTGGCAGACTGGCTACCCCCTGCCCTAGTCTTCTTTGTACTGTTCCAGTCTCTTTAAAGTAAATCCACAGTCTGCTAATCATGCTTTAGGATGTTTCAATTGTTGATGAAACTGTTGTCTGACCAGTTTCAAGACATCCAAGCATTTGGGCTTGGAAATTTCAGGATGTGCACTTTCAAGATCAGGATCCATTCAGATACTTTAGCACTTTCAGCCCTTTATACAGTGCATTTTCACCAATTAAATAAAAGTTAAGTTGGCATTAGAGAACAACATTCTTTGACTTGAATTTTTGCCTTTCTGATGTTCGAGATCAAATGCGGATTGGACATTTAGGTTGAACTTGTGTTAAACGCAAAGAACTGCACATACATACACAAACACACACCTACAAAGAGCCATAGAGCTAAATAATGATGCAAATCGATAAAACGGTCGTCTATAGGTAAAGATATGAATCTCTTGGAGCGTTGTTGAGAACCAACAACACATAGGACCACAGAAGTCCAATAGGCAATATCTGGCAAAAAAATAAGTTAACTCACATCTTTCCTTCCCAGGTACAGGATAAAGAGGTTCCTGCCTTCGGCCTGACGGCGGCGGCGACGGCGTTCATCTCCTCCAGCTCTGGGTCGCTGCAGGAGGAGACTCAGGGCTGTGTAAGCTCGTAGGTCGTCCAGCGATCGAGGCAATCGAACCTCTACGTGCTCAGTACCGGTGAATTTCATGGGCGTGGTTATCTGGGAAAGATTCATGAAGCAATGCCAAGAAATAAGTGTTAATTACTGATACTGATTTACTATAAACACAGCTATAGTACAGCTTTGGATTACTTCATAGATTCATAGATTTAACCCCTCCTTAATCCCCTCTCGTACTCTCACCAACACATCTTTTCCGGCTGTCGTGTCTGTCCCAAATTGAGCAAACCTAGCGGGACAGTGGAAAGGAAAAACTCCCTGAATATAGAAATATGAAACCTTGGGAGGGACTCAAAAAAATAACCCATCCTTCTTGGGTGGCCTAGATGTTAATGAAGAATAGCGCTATTAATGAGGTAACAAAATAAATGAGAATGTGATCTCAAACAGGTTATGTCAACAGTTGATTGTAATCAAGATTAAGTAAAAGCAGCATCCACAAAAGGCTGAGTGTTTGAGGAGCAACGATGGGCAGTTTGTTAACACATGCAGTGAAATGTCCAAAAGCAATGTGCATCAAAGAAAGACTGGAAGGGATTTATATATTTATTCCTCCTCAGTCCATAATATCATTCAATGATTCAAGGAATCTGGAGAAAGTTCAGTGTGTAAAGGGCAAGGGAACAAGTCTAAACACATGCCACAAATGACACTGTATCAAGAACAATTAACAATAGCCGATATAACCACATGGACGGGGCATTATTTTGGTAAATGTTTGTTAAGGATTACAATACGTATATTACACCTAGCTGCATTCACAAATGCCACTTAAAATGTTACTGTGTTAATAAGAAGCATCATGTTAAGCATGACCAGTAGCGGCATCATCTTCTATGGACTCTGAAGCTCCAGGACTGGACCATAACACAATGAAACGTTTATTTTCATTTTCATTTGGGGCAGCACGGTGGCTCGGTGATTAGCACAGCTGCCTCACTGCAAGAAGGTCCTAGGTTCAATCCCAGGGTGGAGTGGCCTGGGTCCTTTCTGTGTGGAGTCTGCATGTCAGTGGGGATTTACTCCGGGTACTCCGGTTTCCTTCCACAGTCCAAAGACATGCACGTTAGGTTAATTGATGACTCTAAATTGGCACTGACCTGTGTGTGTATATATATATATATATATATATATTTGACTAGAATTGAGATGAACTTGTGTATGGATATAACTTTGTGTGTGTCACTGAGATGTCAACCGATGCCGATAGTGACATAAAAGAAGCCAAATAAACAAACAAACATTTATTTATTTGGTATTTGTATTGTCCCAGCCTTTTTTGATTTGGAGTTGTACATGAGTTAAGTAGTTTAACAACCTTATCAGACCACAGACGTATATGCAAATGGTTGCAGTCTAAACATTATGCTGTGTACTAAACTCTATGCTAGGTCACCTTGCCAGGCTTTACTTTTTATATCAGCAGTGGATGGTTTTAAGTCTTGTAATTCACTGAAGAAGTTTAAGCTATACTGCCTATGAAAAGCAAAGTCAAATTAATTGTTATTAATTTGTCCGTCAGTTATTTAGTTAGGCCTTACTCTGTTGGCAGCGTCTCTGGCCTGCTCGATCAGGTCTTTGATGCGGAGGATGTTGGATGAGATGTTGCTGTTGGGCTCCAGCTCTGAGCTCAGCTTCTCCACCTGGCTGATTTTATCCAGTAAGGATGGGATGGAGTTACTCAGGTTTTTCACTATGTGCAGGAAAACAGAAGGGTGGCTTAATAAAGAGCGCAAAGGTACTGTCAGCTTTCATAACAACGGCATGGAGCACGCACCAGTCATGTCGACATCATTGAGGATGCCGGTGAGGTTAGCCTGGTCTGGACTACCACTGATGTCAAATGCTTTAATCTCCGCGTTGATGTCCTTCAGCTTGTCCAGGGTGGCGCTGGCTGAGTCCTTTGCCGCTTTCGCCTTGATCTTGGCATCGTCGATTATTTTAGCAATGTCGTCTACATATGGCGTAACAAAAGCTTTAGCAGAAAACTATACAGGTACATCTAATCACCTTACAGATCACACACTAAACTAACTGGCCCCAATTAGTAACTGTAGTGATTTTGATTATCTCACTGTGAAACCTGCTGTTTCTTGAAAGTCAAATACTAATATTTCATGTTAGTACAAACAATTCACCAAGGCGCTTTCAAAAGGGCTCTGGGATAATGTTACTAAAAGGCACAAATTTGGAGAAGTACACAGAAGAGATCAGATGCTTTAACTGTCATAATGATATTAATCAGGGATTCTACCTTTCATACTTTTATGGCTGCGATCGGCCAACTGTGCACGTGACAAGAATCTCACAAGTTTGCCACCAATAAAGCGCATCACCAAAATACACAACTATTCTGCATGACAGAAATGAAAAGATAGAAATGTACACAAACAGACTACAGGCATCAGTGCCATTTCCAACACTGTTTTTACAACCGTCTTACAATCCAAGCAATTGTGGCTTAAGGGCCTCGCTCAGGGGCCCAACTGTAGCAGAGGTGGGATTTGAACCCTGGACCTTCTGGTCCATAGTCCAGTTCCTTAACCACTAGCCCACCACAGTCCTCAGGACTATTTTTTAAACAGTCTGTGTTCCAGAACCATTTAGTTTTCAGTAAATATTAGAATTTTGTACAAAATGTTTTAACAAAGCTAGACACTAAACACAGTAGACAAAATGTAAGCATTTCATAAAGGTTATGATGGTTTAAACAGTGGACTAGAAAGTGCTGGCTTTAAATTCCACCTCTGCTGGGCTGTCGTTGTTGGGATTGGAAAACTGTATGAATTGTCACTTCGAAAATGCCCATCTACTAAATGACTTAAATGTAAAATGTAGATGTAATATAATGTCAAATATGTAATGCAATATGTAATGTCATCTCTAACCTCTTTGGATTCCCTTCAGATCCTGGTTTACATCACGCAGATCTTTCTCCAGTTCAGCTTTCTTCTTGGCTGCATCCTCCAAACGCTGCTGCTGATTTTTCAGTTCGTCTGCCATCTCTAGTACATGGAAATTATTTTTAAAATATGATCATGATGAGACACCGATCTTAGATCAAGTTAGTCTTGGCACAGTGGTTAAAACAGTAGATATTGGGTCAGGAGGTCCACGGTTCAAATCCCGACACTGCCAAGTTGCTACTGTTGGGTCATTGAACCAGTCCCTTGGATTCCACTTTTGGAAGACTGTATCAGATAACCTTGCTTAAGGGCCCAACAGCTTGTCTTGTTATGACTTGACTGTTTTACTTCGCCCCCTGGCAAACAGTCAATTCATCGGCTTGGGTAGTACAGTGGTTTAAGACAAAACAAACAAACCCAATTCCTGCTCATAATTTAAATAGCATTGCAGATTTTGCTCACGTTTCAGGTCTTTCACTGCATTCTTAGCATCTTTGTTGAGTTTGTTACTTCGGTCTTTCAGATCTTTCGCCCTGTTGGGTAGGCCACCTTCAGTGATATTCTGCGCGTGCACGCACACACACACACACACACACAGACACAGACACAGACACACATATTTCTGAATACTATATGAATTGAATCATTTTGATAATGAAATATGTATTTAATGACTACATTCTACTGTAATTACTGTGCAAAAGTCTTAGGCCACCATTACTTTAGATATGCACTTGTTTTAGCGACAGAACAATAAGCATATCTAATTATTTCTCAGTCTCTTTTAAGACAACAACCATAAAATACAGGAAATTTGCGTGCAGTATTGAAAGTTAAAAAAAAAATGTAACCATACTCAATAATGATCTGTTTTGCAAGCCGGAAACCATTTTTTCAGAAGGAGAACAGGGTGAAAAGATGCTATGCTAAAGCTCACAATTTTTTTTTATAGTGGAAATGGGAATTATGAAGTTTTTCAACAATATATTATATATGGCCATTACAGGACTGCTGAAACAACAAATCTAAATAGTCTGAGACTTTTGCACATCTGTACTGTTTCGTTGTTCTGCTGTCACTGGACGTTGCACACTGCACATAGTCCGCGTATTTGTGCTTTGGGCTGCTTTTTAAATCCTTTCCTATTCTCTTACATTTAAGGCTTGCTCAGATGACTCCTTGGCCCTCTTGGCTGCTTCCTCTGCGGCTTTGATTGCCTCTGTGATGCTCTTGTAGGCGTCGATGGCAGAGAGGGCACCGATCACGTCTGCTCGCCCACTCGAGTTTTGTATTGCCCTGTCAGTGGAAAAACAATTTAACAGAGGGAAATGAATCTACACTAATCAACATGACGGGTGAAGCCCTGGGTGGCATTTGCCAATTGATTTCCTTGAGCTTTTGTAGGTCTGTGACTCCATGCCATCCATCCTATTTCTGTTAATCCTGACGAGCATGAAATACAACAAGCACACTACAGTAAAGGCAGGCCGTTTAAATGATACAAACACCCAAGCTGAGCTACGTACTCCTGAAGCTCATTAGCAAGTTTGTTCAGCGCAGCGGCGTGATCTTCTGCCTTCTTTACCAGCCCTTTCAAAGCAGCCGCCTTGGAGATGTTGTTCACTCTGTCCATGAGATCTGTCTTTGCTCCGTCCAACTGTGCTGCTAGCTGCTCATATTCCTGCGGAGAATAATGACTTTTTGTGCATAGAGTTTTTTTTGCCTGAGTTAATATAAAGATAAAATAAGATAATCCTTGATTAGTCCCACAGTGGGGAAATTCGCTGTGTTATAGCAGCAAGGGATAGCAAGGCACTCAGGAGAAAAAATAGACAAATAACTGTACAGTATATACAATATGAATGATAAAAATTAAGAGCTCTTAAGATTGTATCGTACAGGGTTAAGGTAAAATATTGCACAATATGAAATACTGTTTTCTGTAAGCGTGTAGTGTTTAAGTGTGAAGTGTTAAGTTTGCTAATAAGAGTAATACGTTTCTGTTATTAAAAAAGCAAAACCACCTTCACACGTGTAAGGATGAGCCATATGAATCGAACGACATAAGACTGTCAGGCTGGTGGTGTCTGTATTTTGTTTGCTGGTGTAATTTGTTCACTCATTTTTAACTTGCGCATTAAACGATTGTTGAGCTCCATTCTCAATGCTAACATGTAAATGAAAGTTTATGCACTGTATTCAGAAAGTAGTCCTGTTTTTATATGAAAAATGTTATGATAATATCTTAATATCTTATATCTTCTCCTTTGGTTAAAACAGCAATGAAAATACAGTGGTGTCTTAGTTCTCATCACTAACTTGTTCGAGAAGGCTTGTAGAGAACTGAAAATGACAAGTACCGAGCAAATTTTTCCCATAAGCATTCATTTATATTAAATTAATCCGTTTCAGACCCCCAGAAAATCTACACTGTATAAGAAATGATGTGCATTGCTGGAGTTGTACTGTACAAATCTATCCTTATCAAGTTAAATACAGCATACTTAATGTTGAAACTGATCAACTTTATTGTTTTTGGAAATATCCACTCATCTGGAATTTGATACCTGCAACATGTTCTAAAAGAGTAACAACAGGGGCAACAAAAGACTGGGAAAGCTGATGAATCTTTTAAACAGAACACCTGTTTGGAAGATTCCACAGGTGAACAGGCTGACTATAAAACTGTTATAAACTATTATTATTAACTGGGTATAAAGGGAGCATCCCTGAAAGGCTCAGTCATTCACAAGCAAGGATGGTGCAAGGTTCACCACTAATATCATCAAAAGATTCAGAAAATTTAGAGAAACCAACATTGACCGCCCCTGACCTTGGATAGATGTTAGTGCCTAGGATATGGGTAACTTGCTCATCTGTGAAGGCACCGTTAATGCTGAAAGGTACATAAGGTTTTGGAGCAACATATGCTGCCATCCAAGCAACGTTTTTTTCAGGAACGGCCCTGTTTATCTCAGCAAGACAATTCCAAGCCACTTTCTGCACGTGTTACAACAGAGTGGCTTTGTAAGCCAACATGATTCGGTTGCTTTTGTCCTGTCTGGCTCCATTTGAGGGCCCACTGGAATGTATTTGCACTAAGAATATAGTACTATAGACGTAAAAAATAAACACAGCGGAGAACTTGACTAAGCTAAGGCCATTGTAAATCTGAATCACTGTGTACCGAATCGTGAATTGAGTTTTGGCCGAAACAAGTCATGCAATTGGACTCATACGAGTTTAAGCAAGTGCTAAAGCAGTTCCAAGGTAGTGGAGAACTGAGGTACAACTGTATATGAATACATGGTTCCACGTTAGACAAGAGTCAAGGTGAGAACAAGTGGTTGGAGATCTCATCTGTGCTAAAGAGCACCACGAAGAAAAACGAGAAAGAGAAGTGAACACAAAGCTGGTATTACTCGTGCCAAACAGGAGTAATTTGGTATCTCATGCCCTTGCCATTACCTTTTTGCTGTCACCTAGCATGTTCAGGAGGTTTTTGGTGTCTATCAGCTGCTGTTTTGCCATGTCCATGTCCTTCACCACGTTTTTTTTCTCATTTTCCAACTCCCTAATTCGGTTCTACACGGGAAACAAAGCATTTTTTTATTACTGACATTAGATGTTTTGCAAAACGACAGCAAGATCAGTATACAATTGAATGGAACAAGTGAACAATACCAGCAGATGATCGAGAGTCTGGGAGTTATCAGTGTTCTGCTCGTTAGCCTGCTTCACCTTCGCATTAGCCTCATCCAGAGCTTTCATCAGATCTTTCAGTTTGTCTTCATGACCCTTCAAAAGGCCACTAATCCTCTTGACAGCCTCCTGGTTCTTTTCGAACTGTTTAGTGCAGTTGTTTTTGATGTAATCCAAGACTGTAGTGCACAAAAACACAAAACAAAAATATGAAACATGCTCAAAAGTATGAGGACAGTTTATTAAATGGTTCAAGCAAACAATAGTCAACTACAGCACTGGGCAAAAATCTTAGGCCACCATTAGAGTTGATAATTCATTGTTTCCTCAAAGGTATAATGGCCATATATAATTATTTCTCTCATTTTTAATTAAGTCTCCTCATTAAATAAACTGAGCGATAACAGCATCTGGGAGCTTTATTTGGATAACAAGTTGACCCTTTTGCAATGCATAGTAGCTTGTTCAGTAATTGTCTTTTTGGAAAGCTAGGAGCCAAAAAACAAGTCGTCCTGTCCAGTCCAGTCCAGTCCAGTCCAGTCCAGTCCAGTCGTCAACAAATACGTTACACATTTCATAGGCGTACGTACGTTTCTTCGCCTCGTCCAGTTCCTTCTCAGCTGCATTTTTCTGAGCTGTGAGGTTCCTGTTCTGCATCTCTTTCACCAGGCGCTCAGCCTCCTTCAGAATTTTGTCAGCAGCTTCAGAGGGCACAGTTGAGCCTTCCCAGTCAGAATTATTTAACTGCTTCAGCAGGTCTGATGAACAAAGAGCAAAGTGTTAGCACAGTGTTAAAAACGCAGCACTCCCCAAATTCACACCTTTCATCACATTACACGACAAACCTTTGGATGTATCCACACATCAACATGACGCTAACAAAAAAAAAAAACGTGATCAATTATCAACTTTAAGTAGTAAATTTGTACTACCAATCACCTTTCAGACCCCACACCTGACTAATTGGAATTAAACCAGCTCAGGGTCCCACTCAGAGCATTATTAGCATTATTATGATGTGGAACGTGTATGGCATCACAAACATCCATCTGAGACAGGGGGATCTTGATCATCCTCCATCGCCTAGTGGTTAAGGTACTGGACTATGGATCAGAAGGTCCATTATTCAAATCCCACCTCTGCCACAGTCGGGTCCCTGAGCAAGGCTCTTAACCCACGATTACTTGGATTGCAGGACTGTATTAATTGTAAGTCGCGCTGGATAAGGGCGTCTGCTAAATAACGTAAATGATCAAGGAAGCAACCAAACGTCTAGTGGCAGCTTTGAAGAGCTATAGGTGAGTAACATTTAACTGTTATTCTAAAATTATAACAAATGATTGTTGAATTGATCGGTTTTGGTGCACTCTAATGCAATGCATTTTGTTTGTTCTGTCCAGCTGGTGACACAAGCCAATCAACACCGTGGTTCCACGAGCAAAGAAGGGAGTTACAAACTCCAAAGTTTACTACCTTATCAGTCAAGCTCGTTCGACTAGAGACTGTTCTAGCTCGGTTGATGTGTTTAGAGAATATTTGTGCAAGTTATTCATTTTTATTACTATCCACTACTTATTTGTAACAAGTTATTACATTTTATTCTCAAGTGTATGGGTCTGTCCCATTGTAAGCAGTACTGTTGTTTATTCCCCAGTACTTGTACACTCTTTATAACCTATACCTACATAAACTGGTTCACTTTCGCGTGTTGTTTCATCTTACTCATCTTTCATGTTGTTCAAAGTACTGTCTAACAATGCTTTTTGGCTACAGTCAAACAAAAGTATCAGGTCCATCATACCATCCTTTCCTCTAGACAGGGCCATAGCAGTAAATGACTTTATGTTGTATAATTATTGTGAAATAAATTAAAGATGCACTGAAATGAAGGATGCCGCGCACACGGTAGCGTTCCGCTCATATTTTCAGCGGTCATGTCTGGCTCATTTCAGTCAGCGTCTTTATTTTTTTATAGTCTAGTGATCGGACTGTGCATGTGTCCAGATTCTCACAATCTTTACCCATAAAGACTTTTGGTCAAAAATGATTTCTCAGAAAGTATCCGATTCTCTCTGATGCCATGTTTTTTACCCCTCCTGTTCATCTTGGTCAGAGTGAGGAGGAACGGGAGATATGGAAAGAGTTTTTGGATGGGATTGTTCCAGAGCCTATTTTGTCTCCCCTCCCTCAAACAAGACCACAATCATTGGGACTCAAGAATCATACAGTTGGGACTCAACTTTGGATCTATATGGTGATGTGAATATTGAACCATAACAGCAGTCACACTATGTAACATCCGGTCCAATTTTCTGCAACTCCAAATAATCTGCTTTAAAATGGTTGGTTCCGATGCATTTTCACCCCACCCTGGATTTTGGCAAGCAGTTCCAGTGTCTGGTTGTTGAGATCCTCAGCCTTCTGGTGGGTATTCTTCATATTCGTAACAGCTTTTTGGGCATCCTTGGACTGTTTTTCAGCCTAAACACAAAGCAACAATTACAATGTGGACACCCGCGCATCTACATAGGCTGGTGAAAAAAACCACAAGCATTAAAACAAGACCCTCAGACTTTCCTCTAGATTTGGAACATGACTTCACTCTAAGGATTCACTTCTTCTTCACCCTATAGGAGTATTACTCAGCGCTACTGGATAGATAGGTGAGTTGCCCAAAGCCATTAAGCCTTGAGTGCTTGGACGGTGTCCGGTCTCAATTGCTCTGGATGTGACGACTGGCTCATAGCCCAGCATTCCAATACATTTGAAAGGTGTTTCATGGAGTTAAGATCATGACTTAAGCTGTTCCACACCTGCAGCAATCCATTTCTTCATAGATTTTATTGTGTTGAAACAATCCACCATTCCCCCTCCACCAAACTTTACATATTCAGGCAGGTGGCTTCTTTAGTATTGTTGACCACCCAAGAAAGTCTGAGTCTAAAGTGGCGATTGTGTTCTCCAAAGGCCACATTATTTTACATTCAAATCCTAAAACTGGCCTCAGCTATGGGTAAAGCTGCCAAGTCATGGAAACCCAACCCATAAAGTATCCAGACCATGCTGATTGCATTGCATAGCTTATTTGATGCACCAAAAATACTGAAATCACACAATTTACTTATAACAAAGTGGTCTATATACTTTTGACCATGGTTTGTTCTAGTAAAAGTTGGACATGCAGCTTCTTTGTACCTGCTGTTTCAACTGGTCAATGTCCTGAATCAGTGTACGCAAGTCTCGCTCCAGTTCCGTCACTTTGGGTTTCAGGTTGTCCACCGTTGTAGAGTAATCAGTCACCATTCTCTAAAAAAATAAATAAATAAAAAACAGTTTGATCAGTTACAGAAGGTAGAGTGATTGGGTTTAGCCAACTTTAGTTTCATTAGTCATTTCTGTCTATGTTTTTCTTAACCTCCTAAAGCAGTAAAGGACTACGCTTGATTAATAATAACAACAATATTATGAACAGGGCGGTACAGTGGCTCAGTGGATAGTACCCGTGCCTCACAGCAAGACAGGTCCTGGGTTCAATCCCAGGGTAAAGCAATCTGAGTTCTTTCTGTGTGGAGTCTGCATGTCCTTCCCGTGCCTGCATGGGTTTACTCTGGGTACTCCGGTTTCCTCCCACAGTCCAAAGGCATGTGTGTTATGTTAATTGGTGTCTCTAAAAGTGGCCCTCAGTGTGTGCCCTACGATGGATTGGCATCCTATCCAGGGTTGTTCTTGCCCTTGCGCCCAGAGTTGTTGGGTGGGCACCTGCTGGCCTGTGGTTTAATTCCAAAGGCAATTACATTTTAAACCGAGGGGTTTTATGTATATTGCATAAAAGAAACTGGAAAAGAAATACATATTAGCTATTGGAGTTAGATTCAGACTGGTGTGTGTGTGTGTGTGTGTGTGTGTGTAGATACCTTTGTGTCATTAATGGCCTTCTCAAGCTCCTTCAAACGTTCTCGAGCCCTGGAACTGGAATTAATATTGTGAAGATCGATCTTAATCTTCCCCAGCTCATCATCGAGCCTTTCCAGATCGTTTATTAAGGTCTGAGCACAGCTGTCGCACTCTGTGATAAGACACAGATAAGAATCAAACAGGCTTTATAAGTGAGTTTATCTGAAAAGGGAGAGTAAAGCGAAGTGTACCTTTACATTCCTCTTCTGTTTCGTTCGTGTCTTTGGGATCCTGTTCCTTAAAGCACTCTGTAAATACAAATGTCCATCACAGTTAATTACGTAAAGCAATCCCTTTCCAGCTAAAAGCACTGCATGCCATGTGAGCATACGATATAAACCTGCTTATTGTTCTTCAAATTCTTTTTTTTTTTCCAGTTTTTGTGTTTTCTAATTTATTTTTCATTCCTTTCGTGATTGTTTTGTGATTTTAGAATTTAAGGCACTTTAATATAAATAAAAAAAAACATTGCCATTGCGACTTTTCTGAAGGCACTGAAAAAAAACCCCCCACAACAGCAGCTTTTTTAATGCACGACAAAGCTTGTGTCATCCAACTGAACAACTTTAGAATTATAATAGCAAAAAAATTCTCTTATATGCATCTAATTCAAATCGAAAAAAAAAAACCAAGTGCAAAAGATATATCACCAGCTGACAGAAAAGAGAGTCGAGGTCGGAAAACAACATGTTAATGTTCCTTTTTCCGTTTTCGGTAACACTTTTAGATGTTATGAAAGTAACAAAGCTAAGTATTACTGTATTGTAGAGTACAGTGTTATACCTATGGTTTTCATAATGTGCTTTAATGTAATATTACTGTTTAAAATAAACTCCGGGTGCTCCGGTTTCCTCCCACAGTCCAAAGTCATGTGTTTTAGGTTAATTGGTGTTTCTAAAGTGGCCCTTAGAAACCGTGTGTGCGCCCTACGGCCGCATTTTTGTCTCTGAAACAAGACACTGACCAAAATGGACATTGTCCTGAGATTACCATGGTACTTTAGATACTTAGCACTTAGTTTTACACACACACACACACACGGACACGATTTTAGAAACCCCAGTTAACCTAACACATTTGTCTTTGGACTGTCGGAGGAAACCAGAGTACTCGGAGTAAACCCACGCAGACTCCACACAGAAAGGACCCAGGCCGCTCCACCCTGGGATTGAACCTGGGACCTTCTTGCTGTGAACCAGCGGTGTTCACCCAACAAGCCACTGTGCTGCCAACATTACCACACGCCAAATACAATATTATCGCCTTGATTTCAACAGCTCTATTATATAACACATTATAAAATACCATATTTCAAACAAATCTATTAAATAATCAAAGTTACTTTACTCATGCAAAGAAGTCACATGATTGGTAAATGTGATTAACCTGATTTCAAATGTCACCCCTGTTTACTATAAAACATTTGAACCAATTTCTCCTCTCAATCGCCACTGGCCTGCACATGTAACTCCTTGGGGTATTTACCTCCAGTCTGGGGGTTGCAGGAATTCCCATTGCAGCTGCATGGCTGACATGTGCCTCCATAAACCTTAGGGTTACCATAGTATCCAGGTTCACACCTGTGGAAAAATGTCATGCAGTTCATTCTGAAGCTCAAGATTTCTCTGGTTTTACAGACAATCAGGTTTCTGTACAATAAACATTTCAAGCACCATAACATTCGTTGCATTTTATTCAAATCACTTCTAAGATGCTACATCTCATCTCACTACACAAAGCTTGTGAACCTTTTGGAATTGTCTGGATTTCTTTCTAAATATGACCCACAACAGTATATAACATTTGATCATTACGAGGGACAGATCAGTGACTGGCAAAAGTATGAACACCTTTACTATCAGTATCTGTTGTGAGCCAGATGCAACAATCACGGTAACTGATCAATAACTGGAACTGTTGGTCAGCCTGGAGAAATTTTAGCTCATTCCTCCATACAGAAGAGCTTAAACTCTAAGACGATGGAGGGTTTTCTTTTAATAACATTTCTTATGGCATTTTAATTGAACTCATTTCAGGACTCTGACTTGGTCTGTTTTAGGACTGTCTTCTTGCATTGTTATCCACATTCTTTTAAGTTTACAGACAGGTGTCCTGATAATTTCCTTTAGATTTCCTGGTATAACTTAGAGTTCATTGTTCGTTCAACGACGGCAAGCTGTTCTGGCCCAGACACAGCAACACAGGCCTAAACCAGGATGCTACACCCACCATGCTTCAAAGATAAGTTAATGTTCATAAGAAGTGTTTTCTTTCTCCAGACATAACATTCTATGTTGGTCTCAAAATGTTTTTAAATAGCATTGTGGATTGTTTGTCGACATGGTAGATAGCAGTGTGCTTTCTACTTGCAAACCTGCCACACATACAATGTTTGCTCAGCGTACTCATGAATATTAGCATTAGCCAATGGGAGACGTGTCTTTAGGTTGATGGTTCGGTTCACAAACTTTCAAGCAACATTGTATTTTTGTACTTCTTTCCTCAGAGCCCTATCTCCTATCTCCGCCCAGTTTTAAATTTTGCATTCTTCTTCTGCCCCCAGGCTGTGCAATAATGTCCCTCTATACATTACTCAAAGGCAGGTCATCATTTAAACTTTTTGCTCAGGATTGCATTCATGGTTATGTCAAAGGTTACATTTTTCAGGGTTTTTTTTTTTACTATTTCTTGATGACAGATTATTTTTGGCGCCTTTTTTTGAAGTAAAAGTGCATTCCTCAATACCACCAGTGTTGAGGGGAATAAAGCACAAAAAACACATTACAGTAATCTAATTACTGTTTCCTGTAACAACATAATGCAGTGCTTTTCCTTTTAAAGTACTGTAACTGTATTTCAGTTATAGATAAATTATAAACAATCTACGATTAAATATCTTGTGTTTAACGTCTTTCGAAATCATGGAACAAATTTAACATGTCCTGTTTTGTATGTACTGTTTACTTGCTGGCCTCGCTTTTCATAAATGAAAAAATGTAAAGAACTACTGACTTACATTTGTTCTTTATAGTTGGTACAGAATAATACTGATTTTAGAGTTAAGCAATTTTAAAGTTAAATAATTATTAATGGGATTGCTTATTATGATTCAGTTCACAGTGATTCAGATTCTCCACACTGTATGAATTGTGTTTTTCTTGCTTTTTACATCTACAATACTGTATTCTTGGTACAGATAAGTCTCCATGGGTCCTAAAAAGGTTAGTTATAACAGCCAACCAAAAGGAAAACAGGAACTGAACCTGCCAGAACACTCTTGGGGTGCAATTCACTAATAGAGAAAGTGTTTTGCTTTTTCTTTCCACTGACAATCCACTACTTACTAAATTACATTTTCATTTACATTTTCCAGCATTTAGCAGACGCTCTTATCCAGAGCGACTTACAATTAATACAGTCTTACATTTTTTT
>JAUZST010011395.1:0-11934 GCA_034779995.1 Parotocinclus haroldoi | reverse complement strand
TTGTTTCGTTTCACTGTGTACTGTTAACACTGTATATGGCTGAAATGACAATAAACACTACTTGACTTGACTTGACTTGAAAAACGGCCAGCTTTCACTACGACCAGTGTATTTCAGTGCCTAATCAATAAACAGTACAGTATCTAGTATTTAGAGAGATGCTAGGAAGGTTTGTCAGTGCATACATAAATGGCATCCTAATGTACTCCAAGAATCTGGCAGAGCACATCAACCATGACCGTCAAGTACTGAGACTCCTTCTCGAGAACCAACTATATGTCAAACTCAAAGAATGTGAGTATTGCTGGATGGCGACAAGGTGAAGGCAGTGGCCGATTGGCTGCAACCAGAAACAGTATGTCACGCCTAGCAACTGTGCAGGCGTGCCTTGATTGTGCGCACCTATACCGGATCAGCAAGGACTATTTATAAGCTTTGCCTGCATTCATCCGGTGCGACGCTTTCCTAGTTACTCATTATTATTTGGACTTTGTTTTGTGTTCGACACAGGTGAGGTAGGGTCTTCTGTTGTCATTTCCAGCCTTTGATCCTGCCCGCCTGTTGTTTCGTTATGTTTTAGTTCTGTTTTAAGCTCAGTTTATTCTGTTACAAAAAACCTGGTTTTTCCTGCACGTTGCGTTTGTCTCCACCTCTACACCGTTCGTGACACAGTACAGGATCTGGAACTATTTTTGGAGTTTGCAAACTTTTAACGGCAGTATATACATTCATTTAGCATGACTGGCAGCTCCCTCACTAATCTGTTACGTTTGGTGTATAAACACACACAAGACGGGCGTGGGAAGCGATCACAGGTATTTATTGTGACAGACAGACAGATAGAGCAAAATTGGAAGGCAAACTCGTAAACGTGAGACAAGCAGGGTTCAGGTGATCAGCAAACAGTCCAGAGGGAAAAAGGCAGAATTGGAGTCCAGGTAAACAATGAAATGCAATCAGTAACTAGTATAATCCACAAGAATCGCTCAGTACGGTACACAAGGAAATCCAGAATTGTGTGTCTGACCAGAAGAAGTTCAGAGTTGAAATCCCAGTGGTGGTGAAGCTCGTCAGATTCCCATATTATTCCACATGCATGTAAACTTGATCTTCAATCAGTTCGGTTCTGAGCCAATAAAATGGATGTGAAATAATAAATCTTGGTTTGTGTCTAGTTGTCTTGGCATTGTATCAATTTTTATTGACACTTAAGGCAGATTATGCTAGGTCTTGATCCAGTAAATTTCTGTATCAGTCTTTGTGGTGCAGTTCCACTTAAACCTGTTTATTTACGGAGAAATTCCCATGTTTACAGTATGTGAATGAAATGGGTTTATTTTAAAGCGTTTTTTGTATGCTGTATCCTTCAGTAACTGTTAATACAGGTTTCAGGTTAATCACATATGGGTCCTTAGACATTCAGTCAAGAAAAGAAAATGTTTATGTTTTCATTGTAGTACAAGAACTGAGATGTAGAATGGGGAGAGAACAACTGAAATTTATCTGGCATTCATTCAAGAAGTGATTAGTTCCAGCCATTCACCACCTGTTCAGTAAATGTGTTCTCAAGTTCACCCATGCTGTCAAGCATTGTTGATGTATGAGAAAAGGAGCTGGTGTGTAATCCATCAAATATTAATTAAGTAAATGCACAGCAAATGACTAACTAATGAAAGCTTGTTTTGTCATTGACTGCAACAAGACTCAGCTCATAATTCTATTCCAGAGTAAATTCATCATGGACATTGAAATGCTGGAAACATTGCTTAATTACTGTGGATCGTGTAATTGCAGATTGAATATTTCAGCTGCACATTTATGTTTTGTCTGGCATCTTCCAAATCCCAATGGCACCCTGTTGAATTCAGATCTAGTGACTGGGGAAGACAATTAAGTTGCCATTTGCAAGGCGGTTAATATACATTTATAGTGGAGTACCTTTTATACCCCCCTGTTTGAAAACTAGTTCCCTTAGTTATCATGTGCTTGTAAACAGAAATTGTAAGCAGAAATAAACTGGAAACATGATCGCTTGGTTTTCAGTAAGATATAGTAACATATCTGATGCAATAAAGTGGCACAGTAGTTAATGTTGTCACCTCACCCAGACTGGAATCCTGGCCCTGCTGCTATTTGTGTGGAGTTTGTATGTTCTCTCTGTGTCAGGCTTGCTTCCTCCTGGTACTCTATATTCCTTCGACATTAAGAAGATCTATTTGTTTGTGAGAACATGTGCTCTGTGATATATGCTGTTTAGGGTTGGTTTGCACCTGTTGCACACAAGACATACACTTATCAGCTATTTTATTAGTTACACCTGCTCAACTGTATTAGGGTTTTCGAGGGGTCTGAACCCAAGTGCGGTGCGCTGATCCTATATGTGGACCAGCACGAATAAACCCAGTTGCGAGAGTATGGAGAATGCTTGTAGGCCAAAATAAAATAATAACGAATAATAAAATAAGTATTATAATAATAACAACTATTAATGATACCTGGCGGAGAGTTAGGTATCAGGGCTGACACGATTCAAACCCCGGTCTGCATTGTCGTGAGTGATTGCCTCAACCCAACGCTCCACCGCGGTGTTGCTGACTCACTTGCACGCAACGAAGTAGGAAGGGGAAGGAAAATGAAGGACGGACTAATGTGCCGCACAGACGCAGACTCAAACAGAGGAAGATACTTTAAATGGGGGATTAACAAAATGTGATAGGGCAGTCGTAGCTCACTTCAGACACCACTCGTATTTCTCTTCAGTTATTTGTCTTTCTTTCTTTCTTTTGTTTATTTATTTATTTGTTTGCTCACTTCTTTAAATTTACACATTCATTTTCTTTTGATTCTACTCCTTCTTAATTTAAACATGAGCTCCTGGCGCTTAGCCCAACGAAAGAAATAAACAGTGAGATTCACCTCGACGTAGAATCACCCAAGAGCCCAGAGACCTAGGCAGGGGAGAAGGAGGAAACGGAAGGCAGTCCTTCCCGGCTTGGGAGAGGACCGTACAAAGAGCACGGAAAAGCCCGTAGGCTGAAAGTAACAGAGTGGGGAGCCTCTCTGGCATGGAGAAAGCACCAAAAGGAATCACACCAGCACCTGACCTTTACCTAAAATGTTTTTTATTACCTCGCCCACCTGGGGCTACCAGCGACCCTCTATGAGGCCAGCTGTTACCAGTATCCCTAGCGCCTAGCCTTGTGCCAAAGAGCACAGAGATCTAATGTGATGGGGAACCCTGGTTGAGTCTCCAATTAAGAAGAGGCTCAGCCAGGTACGTCTCGTCGGGCCTGATTGGCCCTGGGCCTTCTGGGAGTTGTGGTACAGCGAGGCTGTCGAGGACTACAACTCTGGTGCCCTCTGGGGGCAGCTGGAGGAACAGGTTGGCTCCCTCTGGTGGCTGGAGGGGGAATAGCACGGCTCCTGCTTGTGCCTGGTTAAATGGGTCGGCTCCCTCTGGTGGCGGCAGAGGAGCTAGGCCGACCTCTAACAAACTGCTTATATCTAATTCAAATATCTAATCAGCCAATCACATGGAAACAAACCAATGCTTTTAGACATGCTTCAGACTTGGCGCAGGCACTCATGAGATATTGTAGAAAAGAATCAAGTTGGAATTAATTATATAAACACAAACACTATATGAATGATCTCTAAGCATTTACTCATAGTTACAGAAGTTGTTATGTTACCAAACCTCTTTATAAAATCTAGTATTTTTAAACAAAGTAATAAAAAAATATATCCATGTTGCCTATTGGAAACATATTTTATTTCTACTTTATTTGTTTAAGTATTGGCTTAAATATAGTAAGAGTGCAACACAATACCGTAATACCCCTAAAATAAGAGCTCATGGTAAGCATGGTCAGGTTTCAGAACATCTCATCATGTAACACTCAAGCTTTTAGACCAATAAAGATTTAAGGTGAACACCTTCCTTTAGAATCCACTGTAAAAAGGTAACAAAAGTAAGAAGCAAAAAATTATCCACAAACACAGAAAAACATTCCAAACATTGTAAATAATGCAAGAAAACATTTGCAAAATTCATAAATAAAAATGTATCAGGCCCTCCTCACCAGCCTAACCTCCACGAAGTCCACCTTCCAGTGGACATCCGTTGCCTACAGGACCTTTTTCCATCTCAAGGGACTCTTCACATCTGCCCCAGTACTGACCCAGCCCGACTTTAGTACTTTAGTCGACAGTTCATTGTGAAGGTGGACACCTCTGACTACGGCATAGGGGCCATCCTCTCTCAGCACATTGGTCCGAATAATAAGCTGCACCTCTGCGCCTTCTAGTTACACCGTCTCTCTCTTTCTCTGAACACAGCTACGACAGGGAAACAGGGAACTACTGGCGGTCAAGCTTGCCCTGGAGGAATGGAGGCACTGACTTGAGGACACAGCAAAGCCCTTTGCTGTCTGGACTGACCATTAAAACCTTGCCTAGATGTACGTTGTAGCAGCTGAACTCCCACCAGGACATGCCCTCTCGGCAGGTTTAACTTTGCACTGATCTACCAGACTGGCTCCAGCAATGTGAAGTCAGGCACCCTCAATTTCAGATTTCCTCAGACGACTGAAATCACGAGGGCACCATCCTCCTCCTCTATCGTCTGGTGGTGCGCCTCATCTGGGAGATCCATAAGTCAAAGAGGCGCAGGGGATGGAATCCGACCTTGGGGGTGGACCACCAGGCTGCATTTTTATGCCCCTCTTTGAAAGACTCCTTCAGATTCACCTGCCACCTGGGTAACCACTGTACATTTGCTTTCCTGCAAAGATTCTTCTGGTGGCCATCCAGGGACACCGATGTCAGGGAGGTACTGTGCCAGGGGAAAGGCTTCCCACTCAACAAAGCTGTTGAGTTCCGCTTCATTTCCGTTTGTGTGTGTTTGTGCTTGGTTCCCGATTAATTATTTCCACTTCCTCCTGCTTCCGCACACCGTTCTCCATCATGCCACCCTGCCAGCTTATAGGACTTGACGGGCCGTTGACTTCTCATTTGTAGTTGCAAGTGCACATTATTTTGTTTTAAATCAACTGATTTCTTAAATATGACATTGAATTCACTGTACTCAAATGTTGACTGTGGAGGCACATTTGGGATGTTGTGGAACAAGAGATCATGGATGTGCAGCTGACAAATCTGCAGTAACTGAATGGCAGTATGGACCAAAATCCCCAAAAGAAATGTTTCCTACACCTGGAAGTGACAGGGGATCCAACCCCATAACATCAGTGGCACAATTAGTATTCAGACCAAGTAAAGTGACCGGTAAGTGTAGTTCTGTGGGAAATTACAATACCATTTTCTTATTAGATCAAGACTCTTACCAACAACATCCCATTGTATGAGACTAGAATAAAAAAAAATTAATGATCAAAGTGGAGCCCCAGGTAGTCACCCCTTAGAGATTTTCTCACATCCTGAAAGTTAATAGATCCTTGAAGATGATGAAAGCCTGCCTTCCACTACATACCCCTCATTCTACATTCTCCAAGGCTGTGTGTAGCCTACAGGCACAACTGACTTCAGTCACATTGAGGGTCCAACCTCAAAGGGATGCTTTAATCTGTTTTCATCACCTTTACCAGAAAAAATACTGTACAATGCATGTGTATCACTATAATGTTACACTTTAAATTTAAAATACATAAACACATTGTCATATGCTGGACTCTAGTTCCCATTTGTATAAACATATATACACACACATAAACCAGTTGCAGAACATTGTCTGAGACCAATTAAACTGTGACTTTTAATTAACCAGAATCATGTGGTTCTTAATATCTGTAGAATTTATGTCCAGTGACACAGTATATTTAAGTGACCAAAATTCTCATTAAGTGAGATTTTCTCAGAGAGCATTTCCCCATGCATGGCTGCTTTAATGAATAAGCAAATTGGGTGATTCCACAATACTAAGATCATGGCTAATTCCCTTTTCCAGCTCTTGACACTGCTTTTTGCCGAGAACCACAGGCAACACACAAGAGCAACTGTGTTTGTTTGGAACATCAAACAGAATCCTGGATAAATCAATGTGTACCCCACTGAACACCTACCAGGGTGTTTCTATCTCCAGGAGATTGATAAAGATAAACAGAGGTTTTCAGAGGTGGTGACTGATTGCAGTTCACGAGCAAAGAGTTGATTTACAAATCAGTGACAACTCTGTAATTTACTGTGATGGAATCTTCGGCGGACAGAAGACAAGTTTTGTTTTAGCTTCAGTACTCTGTAGACATGTTCCCATTTTTGACTCACTGACTGACATTAGATCACTGACTCATTTACTTTTACTATTATTTTAGTGCAGACATAACTTTATGTTGTGTCTGGTCAATTTAATTTTATCTCTTAATAAACATCCATGCCTGCCTTTGAGGCCTACAACACAATCAAAAAAGTTGCGATGGTAAAGCAAAACTGCTTCGTATAGTTGCCATTACTTTTCACCACAAAGATACTTTGGTGTTATTTTGTCATATTCCTCCTGCAAACACGTTTTTAGATGCACAACAGTACAGGATAATCGTTGTCGCTTTTTGTTTTATATATGTATATATATATATATATATAATCAGAGTTACACAAATCCATAACAATGACAATGAAGAGTATTGCATACAGTATCTCACAAAAGTGAGTACATCCCTCACATTTTAATACCTATTTTATTATCTTTTCACGAGACAACACTGAAGATATGACACTTTGATACAATGTAAAGTAGTCAGTCTACAGCTTGTATAACAGTGTAAATTTGCTGTGCTCTAAGAACAAATTTTAATGTCCAAAAAGCTGACAAACGTGAGAACACCCCTAAGTGAAAATGACAAATTATACCCAAAGTGTCAATATTTTGTGTGGGCCTCCATTATTTTTCAGCACTGCTGTAATTCTCTTGGGCATAGAGATCACTAGAAATTCACAGGTTACCACTGGAATCTTCTCCAAGTCAAGTCAATATGGAGCTGGTGGATGTTTGATAACTTGTGCTCTTCCACCTTTCATTTGAAAATGTCCCACATATACTCAATAGGGTTAGGTCTGGACACATGCTTGGTCTTTAACCTCAGTTTCTTTAGCGAGGCAATGGTCATCTTGGAGGTGTGTTTATGGATGTTATTGTGTATGAATACTCCCCTGTGGCACAGTTTCTGAAGGAAAGGGATCATGCTCTGCTTTAGAAGACACAGTACAAGCTGACATTCACGTTTCCCTCAGTGAACTGTAGCTCATTGCATAAAGAAAGGAAAACAATTTATTCCAGCATAAGCACCATATCCCATGAGAAATGTTGGAACCTGAAACAAGCACTTCATATGAGGCAAGACATCAAAATCCCTGAGATTATTGGTGCTCAAGGGGGTCGCACCAGATACTAAATTCAAAGGTTCATATTCTTTAACTATTTTCTATTTTCTATTAACTATTTTCGTACCATTCCCGTTATTTACTTTTTGTAAATATTAAACTTTATATCCTATTTATGCATAAATACAGAAAATTTCCAAAAAATAAGTTTTCAAATCAAAATGTTGGATTTTGCAGACTTTGTAGGGTCGCAGTGTTCTTTGTTTTGTTAGTAGCACTGGAATATACTATAGAAGAGCATTGGATTTATCTGTATGGTGACAGAATATGCAGATTATCCAGGAATGTGCAGTAGAATGGATATCTTATCATTGTGTGAACATGTGCCTAAACTGACCACTAGGAAATGGAAACTGTCCAAATGCATTTTTCTTATTCAGAGCAATTTGCATCTAAAATAATGAGAAAGCCAGTTGAAGAGCCAGGATCTAAAGACAATTTTTAACTCAGGGCTGTCTGTTTGGCATAAATGTTGCTGCACATTGCTTTATAATCCAGGATAGGTGTGACTCACAAGCATTGCTAACCAGAGACAGAATAGTAATTTTGATGAATAGACATATTATGGAATATGTATTTGACATTTCTCTTCTGCTCTTCTGCTTATTATATATATTTTTTATTATTATTTGTTATTATATAACTAATATTACGACTCCAAATGTGAATACTTATTCTACAGTAAAGAACATGCAAAAAAGTAAATACATAAATATTATTATTATTATTATTAATAATAATAATAATAATAATCATCATCATCATCATCCTCATCATCATCATCATCATAAATAAATCAATAAAATAGCCATCCATGTTTGTTCTGGTCAAATTAATTTAATTAGTTAATAAACATCCATTCCCTCATTTGAGTACATAATGTCATTAAATGATTCAAAGAGTCTGTAAAGGGCAAGGTCTCAAGCTTAAGCTGAACTCTCATGAGCTCTGATTTCTCAGACGGCACTGCATCAAGAACCGTCATTCGTCAATAGCTGATTATTTTGGCAAATCTTTGGCAATCACTACAATACAGAGTTACATTCACAAATAGCACTAAAATTGTGCAAATAATTTAACTGTCTGTGCTCACCATGTCCATCCACAATCTTTGCTGATGGCTTCTCACTCTCAGACATTGAGTATCTGGCAGCTCCTGGTCAGGCACCTCCAAGAACTTCAAACACAGGTGCCCTAGGTGGTGGGTTAAAGAAATATACTGCAATAAGTGTCGATATGCCAAAAATTACAGTTCTAAAACAGTTCTAAAACGTTCTAAAGTTCTATTATTTATATTTATATTTATATATTTATGTACACCATATCATATACAGATTTACCCCTTTAGGGAACGCTAACTTAAAATTCCTAAACATGTCAGAGCCATTAACCTAAAGTCTACCTGGAATGTTAGCTTGTGTTAATGTAATCTTCAGTGTAAATTGAGAAAGCACTGAATAAAACCCCAAATCAGCTTATAACATGCTTAGTTCAGCCTGATTACACTGCATGTGTGTGAGGACTGAACTGTGTATTCATTATTAATTATTAGCATTATTAAAATGTTTAGTAATACTGACCCTTGCCCTTAATGCAGTGTCTACCATTTATTATAACCATTTGTTTAATCATCATATTTATAATATGTTGTATGCTGTTAATTTTACTTGTACTGTCATTCATACTTTGGCTTCTGCAACAAGCTAATATATTTAATATAAGATATATTGTAGCTATATAATCTTAACTGTAAATAGCTTACTTGTTTGTGGGAGGCAATCAAAGATCCTAATATTATCTTAATCTCTCTGAATCACAGCCGAGATTCTTAATCACAGCAGGGAAAGTACGTCACCCAACCAACATGCATGGATTCGCGTCATGGTTAATATGGCCAAGAAATGCCAGAATTGACTGAACAGACTGTAGCATGATCATCACCAATTGTGAGAAGTTTATGCTGCCAACCAGGCTGTGACCTCACGCTGCAACCTGTGCTCCACACACTACGTTTACATTTGCAGAAGTGTGTGGGATTGTATATGCTGGTGTCTGTTCATATCAGTGGTGGGTTGGTAGTCGATGGTCAGCTGCATTCCCTTTTGAGTCAGTCTTGAGCTAAAAATATTATTCGACTGGAAGGCAGGGGTTCAGCAAAAATACAATCACTACAAAATTACAAGTTTACCAGTGGTGGAATTGGCAATGTAGCATAAAAGTTGTAGAATTCTTTGCAGAGATATTTCTGGTCAAAGAAAAGACTTCACTTACTAACAAAAACGATTTCCCATATTTTTCAGTAATTTGCATTGATTACATCATCAAGCGGAAACGTATGATGATGTTACATCTCATAACTGTGATATACTTGAGACACAAATATGTAATGTTACAACATCTTGCTTTTATTATCCATTCTCCCTCTCTCTCTCTCCGCTAATTAGCCTGGTGTGTTTAAAGCAGCATAGTGAATCACACTTCTTCTTTAGGCTTAATGTGGAGGTACAACTATTATTTTCCCTGGATGCCCTGTGAGGTAATTATGTACTTTCCACTTTTCCCCTGGCATGAAGTTGATCAAAGAAAGAGAGTAAACTGGCTTATAAGTTAACATGCACTGTAAGTACTGTAGCACCAAGCTTATTCGCAATGTCACTAAGGAACATTCATATTTTTGTAAGCAATGTATAAAAAAGAGGAGAACTGGTTGCTCATCAAAAGTAGTAAAGAAAGAAAAATATTTTCTTTACATCTTTCTGTAACTTCCCAAAGTTGCATTGTACATTAAACATATTTTATCATGTAAACTAAAAATCTACCAGCTTAGGTGCATGTCCAGTGCCAAAGAGATCTCTCTCTTGCATAGACCCATGACCTGAACTGGAATGCATCTCAGGTATATTGTCTTCTCAGAAGAGTGAAGACTTTTATAGCAGCAAAGGTAGATAAACCTCATATTATTACCCATGATTTTGGCATAATTTTAGGGTGGTCAACAATTTTTGGTATATAGTGTATATAGTGTAGCACTGTTAGTGTTTGCAGTAATGTTTTTATTTTTTGAAGACCTGTTGTTTATTAAATGGCACAGTGAAATAGGTTTTTTATTTGATTGGCATGTGCTTTTTGTGCCTGCAAGCTATTCTGTTTTATGTTTTAACACCCTTTATACAAACTCACAAAAGTAGAATCCATAGGAAAGCAGCAAATTGCAGTCATATAAGACCCATGTTTCCCCTGACAGACTAATGATAGCAAAATTAGTGTTTGGCAGACTTGGACAAATTTCAAGCGCTAAGAAGCTTGATTTCCCATGGTGACAGATAGCAATAGTTGGTACTCTAAAAATAAATACACCGTTCAGTAATCACTCACCCTTGAGATCCTGGAAATCTACCTTATAGAACTCAATTCCAGACCTGATTCAACAGAGCTGATCTTGCTAATCAAGCAGGCTGATCATCTGGAGCAGGAGAAGGTAGGTAGGTGGGTGTGTTGGGAAACATCTTATAAATGAGATGCTGGGGGTTTCATTCACTTCCATTGCTACAGGTGTATCAGATCCAGCAGCTAGCCATGTAGTCTATTTACAAACATTTGTGAAACAATGTGTCAGTCTAAATTGTTGAATTTGGGCATGGTACTGTAATAGGATTTCACTATTGCAACAAGTCAGTTTCTGAGTTTTTTTCTTTCCTAAATATTCCGCAGTCAAGTCATCAACTCTCCACTCAGTAAAGAGTTCCTGGCATTAAAACCAGCTTAAAGATTATATGCCAGGAGCTTCAGGAGCATGAGTCTTCATGGCTGAGCAGCTGCATGCAAGCCTTACTTCATCGTGCACGATGCCAAGCATCAATTGAAGTGGTGCTAAACACACCACTAATCCACACCACCGATGGACAAGTTTGCAAGTTTGTCTGCCAGTCTGCACTGTGTAAGGACTAGGCCCCTTAGTTTCAGTGAAAAAATCGTAGTACCTCAAAATACAAAGACATTTAAAACAATATGCTTCCAACTCTGTAGGAATAGTTTGGGGAAGGTCCTTTTCTGTTCAAGCATAGCTGTGCCTGAGTGCACAGAGCAAGGTCCATAACGGCATGGTTGGGTGAGTTTTGTGTGGAAGAACTTCACTGGCTGACTCAAAGCCCTGACCTCATGCAACATCAAATACCTTTGACAGCAACATCTGGATGAATGGCCAAATTTCTGACAGATACACTTCAATAACTCATTGGAAACCTTGTCAGAAGGGTGGAAGCTAATACAGCGGATACGGAAAGCATTCAGACCCCTTTAAATGTATCACTCTTTGTTTAATTGCAGTCATTTTCTAAAATCAAAAAAGTTCATTTTATTTGTCATTAATGTACACTCAGCATTCCATTTTGACAGAAGAAAACCTTCAATATTTTTTTCTAATTTA
Source organism: Parotocinclus haroldoi (assembly GCA_034779995.1). Lineage (NCBI taxonomy): Eukaryota > Metazoa > Chordata > Actinopteri > Siluriformes > Loricariidae > Parotocinclus > Parotocinclus haroldoi. Next base: position 113 of record JAUZST010011395.1, on the reverse strand, counting down.
TTAAAAAAGAAAAACTGAAATATCACATGGTCATAAGTATTCAGACCTTTTGCTCAGTATTTAGTAGAAGCTCCCTTTTGAGCTAGTACAGTCATGAGTCTTCTTGGGAATGA
>JAUZST010011394.1:0-11936 GCA_034779995.1 Parotocinclus haroldoi | reverse complement strand
TCTCTCTCTCTGTGTGTGTGTGTGTGTCTCTCTCTCTCTCTGTGTGTGTGTGTGTGTGTCTCTCTCTCTCTGTGTGTGTGTGTGTGTCTCTCTCTCTGTGTGTGTGTGTGTGTCTCTCTCTCTCTCTGTGTGTGTGTGTGTGTCTCTCTCTCTCTCTGTGTGTGTGTGTGTGTCTCTCTCTCTCTCTCTCTCTCTGTGTGTGTGTCTCTCTCTCTCTCTCTGTGTGTGTGTGTGTGTCTCTCTCTCTCTCTCTCTGTGTGTCTCTCTCTCTCTGTGTGTGTGTGTGTGTGTGTGTGTGTGTGTGTGTGTGTCTCTCTCTCTGTGTGTGTGTGTGTGTGTGTGTGTGTCTCTCTGTGTGTGTGTGTGTGTGTGTGTGTCTCTCTGTGTGTCTCTGTGTGTGTGTGTGTGTGTGTCTCTCTGTGTGTCTCTCTGTGTGTCTCTCTCTCTGTGTGTGTGTGTGTCTCTCTGTGTGTCTCTGTGTGTGTGTGTGTGTGTCTCTCTGTGTGTCTCTGTGTGTGTGTGTGTGTGTCTCTCTGTGTGTCTCTCTGTGTGTGTGTGTGTGTCTCTCTCTGTGTGTGTGTGTGTGTCTCTGTGTGTGTCTCTGTGTGCGTGTGCGTTTATAGGTATTACTATCAGAGAGGTATTCTTTCCAAGGTGGAAGGACAGAGGCTGGTTTACCAGTTTAAAGAGATGCCTAAGGACATTGTCTTCATTGACGATGAGATGGAGGATAGTGTGGGTAATGACAAGACTCAAAGCCTCACAGAGACACACTGCTCTACTCCACAAAGGACAAAGGAGAGAGTATCTGTGCCCTCCTCAGTGCAGGTCATTGCCTCAGGATCTGAAAACCTTGTGTCCTTGCAACAACCTACTGTTTCTAAAACAACAAACCCCAGGTAACCCCTGAGAAAACACAATCTGGTGTTCAAAGTATTTATTTGCTACTTCAATTAAATATAAAATGTGCATTTCCATAATTCTGCATTTGCATAGTTCTGCATTTTGACCGAATATTTTTTACAACCCTGTTTAAACTGTACTCTATCTTTCAATACCTAACTTTTGCTTGTGTTTCTGTGCCTGTCCCTCGCATGGTTATCACCACTTTCTTAGGACACTGAGGTTGGCAATGCAAGTGCCGGTTGTCATGACACCCCAGTGTCAGAAAGTCTCCACGGTGACTGTTAACACACACCGAGAATCGTCTCAGGTCCTAGCGGCAGGTGGCACCATTGCTGGAGGCAACAGTGCAGGAAGGGTGCTGTTGCAGTGTTCGCCCACAGTCGTGCCGGCACAAGGGCAAAACGTTGAGCACATCACGCTGCAGCTCATCACACTCCCTTCCACCCCAGCTAAAGTGTGTACACCTATAACGCTCCACAGCCTTTCACCCCTCACAGATGGCCAAGTGCTGCAGCTCACCATGCCTGCCCCCACAAACTCTCAGGCCGCTGTCGCAGTGCCAACAAAGCCAGCCGTGTGCCTGCAGGACATCAAGATAATAAAGGTGGAATCTCTGTCAGAAAACACGTTTGCAGGTCAGGCTACAACACAGAGCTGAAGGGAATTCTTTCTGGAGGTATGAGCCACATTGCACATGTGCTGTTTACTCCAAATTCATGACCAACCATTAATTATGATTAGTGTTCAAACACTCAGCAAGTTGTTGTGACTTTAGCAGGAGGCTATAACTGGTGCTAAAGACTAAAACACAGGAAAAAGGGAGGAAAGTGAGTGGAATTGGCTGTTGTCACAGTAAGCAAAATGAAAAAAGAAAAGCAGGCACAGATGTTTTGTTTTTCCCTTGGACATAGAAGACATTGTGTTTTCTTGTGTATATATTGATATATATTTTTTACATATTTTGTATTACAAATTGAGTTTTTTGTTGTTGTCGTGCTGGTGTTTTGTTATTTGTTTTTTTTTTTTTTTTACAATTTAGGTCCTTAGAATGCTTTTACAACTTTCTCTCATTCTATATGTATATATTTTTTTCATGAATTTATACATGGCTGTTATCCACATTTCTTTCTTTCCTTTATGCGTAAAAGTGTTTAAAATGAATTTGAATAAATGCTACATATTTGAAGCATATATTTTGTTATAGTCCTGTTCAAGTACGTCTAAATAGAGAAGTATTGATTATGCAAACAGTGTAATTTCTATTATATTAAGAATCTTTTATTTCATCGTTAGGGTTTTCTTACTCACTAGTCTTTTGTCTAGAATTATGTACTCCAACATGTCAGCAACAACATTTATGAGACTGGAAAATATCCAATCCCAGTATACATTACCACACATTAAAATGTTTGGGAATAAGGGGGAATTGATCTGTATGATTGACCAAGTCCATTATAATTTTTCTACTCATATTTTCAATTTATATTTTGCACAATATACTGACACTTTGCTGGCAAACCTTGGTAAGACTAAATGTTTAGAAATTCTACACATTGGTTATCAAACAGATTAGGGCTGTGCGATATGACCAAAATTTTATATCCTGATATTGATCATTTTATATCCCAATAACACAACATAAAATACTATACATATATTATTATAATATTATTACTATACTAGATTATAATATATATATATATATGTTTTATCTATAGAGCTTTTTACAATGGAGAAGAACATTGTCTCAAAGCAGCTTTACAATATTACATTATCTTAAAAGGCCAATCCCAAATTGAGCAAGTCGGACAGTGGCAATTAAAAACTGCCTAAATGTTGTAAGGAAGAAACCATGGGAAGCACCAAGACTCAAAGTCATCAATCCTCCTTGGGTGGCTTAAATAATAATACATTTTGTATTAATAGTGATACTAGTAAATAATAACGGATAAATAATATAATGTAAAAATATACATATCAGCAAATATTTCATTCACACACATTCACTTTAGGATCTTGAGTTCTCAGGGGAAAGTCCTTGAAGGCACATCGTCCCCTGACAACCGAAGGCTGAAGAGAGTTACTGACCTCTGGTGGGACCCGGCAATGGTGGGACTGGTTTCTGTTGGTGAAAACCAGTAATGTTGACGTGGTGGGAACGTGTGTAGCTGGAATTGGCTCTGGAACATAAGCTTAGTTAGTTAGTACTTAAGTTGCTGCATTCTGCACTAGTTGTAGGTTATTTAGAGATTTACAAGAGCATCCAATAAGTAAAGCCTTACAGTAATCCAATCTCAAGGTTATAAATGCATGAACTAGTTTCTCCACATCTTGAAAAGAAAACTATTTTAGCTGTATTTTCGAAGTTCAGCAATATTACGTAACTGAAAAAAAGCATATATCACAAAGAAACATCACAATGCAGCACATTTACTATAAATGTACTATTTTTTTTTTTTTTTTGTTTTTTTTTAATAAAATGATCACAAGAAAGACCTTCTTATTACACGTTGAATTACATGCGCTCCTTAAAGAAATGGTGCTTTCTCATATATTGTTTTCTTTCTCTTTAATTCAGAGACTTTATCCCACTTGTTAAACATAATATAAATGCACTGATTTGCAATTTTCTTGAATGATTCAAAATTTCAGATTTTCTTTATGAACAGAGGATGTCTTTTCCAATATTTTAAATGACAACGTACAGAAATAAGTTTGTTCAGCTTTTCTTGCTGACTTGTGCTCAGCTTCGCATTCTCACTAGTATTTAAGCTATAGCTTTTAGTTTTAGCCTTTGCAGGTTTTGTGAAATTCCACATATTCAGAAGGGTGATGCAGATTTAAGTGTAGAGAGAGAGGGGCTATTTAGTTGACTAAGCAGCACTCTAATCCTAACTATAATCTAACACAGTGGCTGTCTTATTATAAACAAACCCATGAACCACTGTGTGTATTTAGGCTACAAACATGAACTGAATTCTGATTTAAAGTTAGTAAGAGTATCGCTAGTGATGTGTTGCTGTTGGGCTATATGAGACTGGTTCAAACACTAATGATTATGCTAAAAAACATGGCCCATTTTGATCACCAGCTGATCGATCGATGCATCACTAACATGATTTTTACAGTGGTGGTTAGTTTTTGAGTCCATCATGGAAACTGATGTGCAGCGAAGTGCGTGTACAGTCATGTTGCACAGCCCTGATACAAATTGTTTGAATTGTTAAGTGCTATTTATATATTTATACCTATTTATACCATGTGACCAGCCCCCTAATATTGTCCTTGTGAACCACAGGCATTTACCAAGTTATAGAATTGTCTGACATAATTTGTGTAACTGAGTGTACATGTTTGTCTGCATAGTCCTAATGTTTCTTTTAATTTCAATTTTCATTTCCTGTCAACATAAATAAATGAATTTTGTCCATGTTCTCTGTGCCCAAATATACTGTAAATGATTTACCACCAGTTTCAGAAAGTTTATTATATCCAAATGTTAGTTAATGTCATTTACATAGACTGAATTGTTGGACATTTCCACATGTAGTTGCTGCCATCTATTGAGCATGTTGTACATGTAAGAACATGGATCAGGGTCTCTAACATATCCATCATCAATATTTTCCATCCTCTCTCTCTCTCTTCATTTTCGTTCCAGATACATTTATTTTAATATTTTAGAACATTTCTACTTTGAGTTGTAAGCATAGAGGGTCTAAGACATCCAGGACATTACCTAAAGCTACCCATTACCTAAACAATGTTACTTAATGTGAGTGCCAGTAGCACATTTTTTAAATAAAAAAAACAAAGATTTGTAACAAGAGAATAAATTTTATTTTTGTACATTTTGTTAAGCAAAATTGAATTGTTTAAAGTTTGAGTCCCACTGCACTTAATTAAAAACCTGCTCAGCATCCAGCTGGATAAGCACTTGAGGTATACCAGGTGTATTAAGATCAAAGAATATTAGGAAGTCCAAGTATATTACAAAGGATTGTGTCATTCATTCATTTGTTTTATCCTTGTAATCATGGTGAGGATGGGAAAGCTGGTGCCTAAGCCAGCAGCACAGTGTACAAGGGAAATAGCATTTTTGGAAGAAAACCTGGAGTACGCTTGCATGGTCATGTCCGGATCATAGCACTGTCTGGATCAAACTGGGGATCCTGGAGCGGTGAGGCAATCATGCTAAATGCTTCACCACCATGTTGCTCCAAAAGAATTGTCTATTTTCAGTAAAAATCTGTCTGTGAAATTCTGGTTTCTTATCTATGAGCTAGAATTTCAGGTAATAAGAGGGTAAGACAATGAATGAATGAATTTACTGTCCACATTTAATAAGGGTTTATAGGATTTACAGTCTGTGAATAAGCATGTAGCATGCAGTATGATTTATACAATACATTTTAAGTAAAAGCAGAAATCAAACAATAGTTATTAAGTCTTTGAAACAGTCACTGCATTTTATTAGGACAAAGGGCAGATTCACAAATTTTGTGTGTCTGTGTGTATACACACTTTTTTGGGTGTTGTGTGACAGGCATCAAAATCATCACTGTTAATGAATCAACAGTCAAGTATAAACCTAGGGTTCTGATATGCATTTCAGTGGGTGCCTACTGGAAGTGAAAAATAAACAGATCTAGAACCAGTCACAGGAAAGTTAGAGCATGTTTTTAAATAATAGTGACAAAGTACTTAATTTAGAAAAAAATATGTATTACAAAAATGTATGTAGTTACAGAAATAACCAAGTAAAGTTAGGATACTTAAAAAAATACTTACAGTAACGCTACTTATCACTTACTAATCTCCTCTGATTACACTGCACTACAAAATTTGAATATTCTGGTTCAGAAATAGAATATTTTTATAATTTTTTTATATGTTGAATTAAAATACAAATACTTTTATGTCTAGTTTTCATGAAGTCAAATAGTTTGTTTTTACTGTTATGTAGATTAATAATCATAACACAGTTATTACTTCTACTATCTAGTTTAGATCAAATCTTCAAGCAGAGTGGTTCACCTGCAGTGAACAAGGCTTCAGGTAAACCAAGAAAATCAAGCAAAATTCCACCGATAGTTTGGTGCAATGATGGCCCTTCCTTTACCTTAAATGAGTAAATTGATTTTTTTTCAAGGTCCCAACTTTATACATTGCTCATAAATTACAAGATATTTCATTATGGGATTTTTCATTTTGAAATATTTCCATTTTTTGTGAGCAGTATATATTTCATAAGAACAGACATAAAGCATCTTTTCCTTGGTCGATGGAGATTTGGGAGTCACCTCTGAACATCACTTTCATTAAAACATCTACATTCCATGTCTGCTTCTCGTTAGCTCACTGTAACCTTGTATTCTTCTGTTTGTAAATGCTAAATTCTTTCTGTCAAGTACGTACAGTTCTGTCACAAACACTGACTTCTGTTTCTGCCCATTTGTTTATCCATTCTGTTGTGCATTTTCTATCTTCAAGGCATACTGATTTGATATCTTAACTTGGTCTGTGGTTTCCTTTTATAATCCTGCCATTTTTAAATACATCTCATTGGGAATACCCATCATCTTCTGTCACAGTCCATGTTAGATTTCAGCCTGGAGCCCAATAGCTCGTTATGATCTGTAAGCTTTCCCTTTTAAATGCAAGCTAATTAGCATTTTTAGAATTCCAGTATTTCTGCCTGTAGTTCTTTTACAAATTGATTTACAAGGTGATTATATTATCGTTTCCTCAATATTCTTTTTGGCAAAATATGCCATTAATTGAAATAATTTAATTTGTTTGAAGTATGCATCGCAAAGCCAAATGTTCATTTATTAAATAAAATCTGTTTTGTTACATGTGGTTATTTATTTGCTATGAAGAACAAGTGGTTATTCCATAATTTTCACCATGTGTAGTAAAGGTGTAATAACAAGAGGAGCTGATAAAATGGATACAATGTAGATATCACATAACTTTCCCTTTCTAATAAAGACTGCATCTCTACAGCCACAGAAACTTCAAAATGGCCAGTGTAATATTCAATTAACACAACACAACTCCATAGAGTGGTCCTGTTTCTCTCTCTCTCTCTCTCAAAGGTGGATGTCTAAGAACTCGGAGTATCCTACCTGTCATTATATAACACGCAGCATGTGAAATCCAATCACACTTTGTCCTTTTAGGTCACATTGAACAAATAAATTATATAAAATAAATAACAGATTTTTTAAATTTTTTTTTAAAGAAACAATGGAGGATGAGACTGAAACTCCCTTAATTCCTTAATAACATCTGAACACATCCAGTATTACATGCCTGCTTTCAAATACCATTAGAAGTGGAGACTGACAGTTACATGAGCTTCTGGGACTTCTGCAAAAAACTCAAGTCACAGACAAGTGAGAGGTGATCAGAAGGGTAATGGTATGAAGGTAGGCGATCTGGGCCGATCTGTTCTTCACTTGGCATGTTCAGTACACTGTTCACACTGAACCCATGGCGCGAGTACCAGATGTAGTCAAGAGTGGCTCGGCTCTCTCCACTTGGTCGGATCTTCCAGGTGGTGAAGCATGGCTCAGTGGTGCCATCAACACTTAGCGTCCGATAAGCGCTGTCCAGACCAAGAGGAGAGTTCAGAAAGCGTTTGTACACCTCCTCGTCCGGTTCTGCATTCAAATCTCCACATATTAATAAAGGTATGCTTTCCTCGTGCATTTCTGACTCTCTCCTGCTAATGACCTTCAGTTGCTGAAGGAGGTTTGAACCCTGAGCTGCACGTAAGGTCTCCCATCCGCTTCTCGCTTTCAAATGGGTCACAGCAGTGCAAAAAAGGCGTCCAGTATTACCACACTCTAGGGTGGCAACAATAGCCACTTGGTTGGTCTGAAAAGCCATTGCTGAGAGTCTCAGATGATGGGCGCTGAGCAAACGGAATCGCTGACAGTTGAAGAACAGGGCACAGCCATCGGGGCCATTGTTACCTTGCACATCAAGGCACGGTGAGCATGGCTTGGGGCAGAATCCAGACTCGTAGCCCAGACTGGACAGCATGGGCTGGATGGTGTCATAGTAGTGGTCCACCTCTTGCAGGCATACTATGTCTGGCCTGTAGGTTAGAATCTCCTCCAGGATCAGGTACTTTCTCTCTGCCCAGTTTAATGCTTCGACTGGGCAACGCACAAAGCAATCTTTCCCCTCGCCCAAAGCTGCAGGTCAAACAACAATAACAAAATATCAGTATTACAACACACTGCTTAAAGCTTTCCTGTTTGCTCCGCTATCTGCTTGTTCCCACATCCCCCGTCACCCACCCACAGCCTAAAACTTTAATTGCTGAACAGTACAGAAGTTCACACACAACTGGAAAACAGTACATAATATTAACACACACACACAGATACACACAGAATTACTGATACACTTTGGAGACACCACATGACCTGATGGCTGTGGAATGTGGGAGAAAACTAGAGTATGCAGTTGAAATGCACACAGCACAGAAATGCATCACAATCACATCAAGCAAATCAGTATTTAAGACGTTGTTAAGACAACCTTCTAAATGAGCATCAAAAAGGAGAAGGAAGGTCATGACTCAGAACATGGCATGACACGCTAGACAGGAGATAACTGCTGATATACTGAGATTTGAAATGGTACTGTGATGGTAAATTGTAGCCAGGGGTGCACATGGTAATCGTCAGCAAAAAAATATTGGCCACTGCATTCAAGGTGGATCGGTTTTAACAGGTCCAAAGGTCACCAATAAAATATTCCCCACACCATTACAGCACAAGGCAGGTTAAGTTCAGGGATTCAAGGTGTTGGTGCCAAATTCTGAACCTACAATCAGTCTGCCTCTGCAGAAATCAAGAGTCATCAGACCGGGCTGAGCCTGTGGCCACTGCAGCATCTGCTCTCTGTGCTGGGTTGACAAAAGTGGAAGACGACATGCTCTGCTGTTTTCATGTTGTGTATTCTGAGATGCTTTTCTGTTCGACACAGTTGCGTTTATCTGAGACACTAGATATATTTACTCTTTTATCAACAAGGCTTTTATGTCCACGAATTCTTGAGATCGTTGTGTTTGAATCAGAAGTTACAAAAAATACCCAAACCTGGAACCAACAATTTCCCCTCATTCTGACTGTTGATGTAAACTCTAGCTGAAATTGCCACATGATTTAATGTATTGAGCTGCTGTCACAATTTTCTGATTAGACAACTGTAAGAATGAGAACGGTAGGTGTAGGCCAAGGAACTGAAAGGCTAATTAAGTAAAAAAAAGGTTCAGAAATAACAGCATGTCATAGAAATGACACAAAGTTTATGGTGAGTGTGATGAGACAACCAACACCAAATTGCATAATATTGTAGTACTAAGGTGCAAGACTCCTTGGACTGAGGGACGAAATGTCTTTGTGTTATCTATTTTTTAGAAATATTAGAAAATGATCCTTATACCTTGTGCTAGAATATTCCATTGCATGACACGAATCTGCATGTCCTGAGGTGGAGTGGCTGTGCTCCTGGTAAAGTCTCTGTGTGGCCGCGCTGGTCGGTTCCTCAGTACCTCCTCACACTTACGCAGAAGCATGCTGTGGTCAACGTGCGCCAAGTCATTCTCCTCAACATCTGTGCGAGTCTGAACCAGAGTGCTAAAGGGCCTGACACTACTGCTGCCCATCTGGTAAACTGGAAAACACACATACATGAATGTTCTTCATTAAACACAAGGGTTTCTGTACAGTCCTTAAATGACATTTTTGTGAAGCAGTGAGCTCACCTGGTAACGTCTAATAATACAGCAGATTAATTGCCAACCAATTAATTGGATAGATTCCTACCATTTTGAGATAACTACCATCGGCCAATACGTATGCAGGATCTCACAAAAGTGTGTACACCCCTCACAAAAATCTAATGGGAATTATGGGATATTTCATTTTGAAATGTATCCTAATTTTTGTGAGCTGTATGTTGTAGTATGTATTTTCAATGGACAACACTGAAGATATGCCACGTATTAGTCAGTCTACAGCTTGTATAACAGTGTAAATTTGCTGTGCCCTATCTCACCATGCAGCCATTACTGCACATGCTCAGCGTCATATCCAGGGATGGCTTTTGGAAATAGACGTACAAGTGCTGAAAGCATTGCTGCAGAGGTTGAAGGGGTAGGGGTCAGCCTGTCAGTGTTCAAACCATAAACCACCCAAACTGGTCACATAACTGTCATACCAGAAGGAAGATTCTTTTTAAAGATGATGCACAAGAAAGCCCACAACCAGTCCACTGAAGACAAGTAGAGTAAGGACATGGACTACTGGAATTATGCCCTGTGGTCTGGTGAGATCAAGATACACTTGTTTGTTTCAGATGTGTTTCAAGTGTTTGTGATGACAAACAGGTGAGGAGACAAAGACAAGTGTGTCTTGCCTACAGTAAAGCACGGTGTAGGGAATGTCATGGTTCGAGGCTGCATGAATGCCAACATGTTGTATAACATACTGAAGCAGAGCATGATCTCCTCCCTTCAGAAGCTGGGACACAGGGCAGTATTCCAACATGATAATGACCCTACATGTACCTCCAAAAAACTGATTCTAAAGGTGCTGAACTGGCCAAGCATTTCTGCCTCCAAAGGTTATTCCAGGACTTCCAGCAACCCATAAATGAGCCAAAATATATGTCCAGACCAACACAAAAATGGTATGGGAACAGGAGCTACAGTTAGCTAAAGTTAGTTAACAAAAGAATAATTAATATAGAGTATGCTAAGTCTAGATCAGAGAGAATACAAAAAATATTTTAAGACTCAAAGATCTCTGCTATTTATTCACCAACTAATATTTTATGTGGAATTGTTTATATTACCAACATTCATCAAAATTCAAATAGCACAAAACATAACTAGGCATTGCTCAACATGACTTAACTTCAATACATCCTTTATTGGGGGAAAACAGAATGCAGTAAAATGTACCAGAACTCCTCAGCTATACATTCTATTATTTATCAGTTACATTATTACAGTTGTGTTGTAGAGTCAAGTAATACAAGATAAAAGTCATTTATTGGACAAAATGAATCTTAAAGATATGTTTGCTTCAAGTTCAAACTAGAGATGAAGAGCCAATTGGAAAATGCCTTATACATCTTGAGCTGAGTCAAGACACTAAATAATTTCCTGTACAAAAAACCCTACTTAGAATAAGCGCAGTACTTCAGTCACATGACTATTGGAAAGGTGGTTACTGTCAGATGAGTCACAGATTTGTCTATACACCTCAAGGTGCTTTCAGAATGTACTTGAAATGGTTATGTGGGTTGCTTACAGTCTGGGGAAGTTGCACAAGAAGATACTTTGTACTTTGGTTAGAGAGTTACCTCTTATAATTAAGTACATTTAAACAGCTACATAAACACTCACTAATCACTTTATTAGGTACACCTAAGTTTTTCTACACTAATTGTCCACTTTATTAGTTACACATGTCACACAGATATGTTTTGTAGTTCTACAAATACAAACTGTAGTCCAACTTTATCTCTGCATACAGTGTTAGTCCCATTTACTCTGTTCTCTTATGGTCATGTCACCCACAAGACCACCACAGATCATATAGCATAATGAAATAGGCCCTGTTTTTTGTGAGCAGTGTACTTGGGTGGTAGATCATTTTCAGTACTGAAGTGGCACTGGTGTGGTGGTGGCTCAGAAACAGAAGTGCTTTTGGAATTCACAGGATGTTACCTCCAGGATGTTTGTGGCTGGATATTTTTGGCTGGCGGACCATTTTCAGTCCAGCAACAACAACGTGTTTAAAACCTCCAGCAGCACTGTGGTGTCTGATCCACTCATACCAGCACAACACACACTAACACACCACAACATTAATGCAGAGCTGAGAAAGATCCACCACCCAAATAGTAAGTCACGTGTGCTGGTCCTGTCCATTAAAAACAGTACAAAAGTAAAGGGAACTAACACATACACACATACACACACACACACACACACACAC
>JAUZST010011393.1:0-11939 GCA_034779995.1 Parotocinclus haroldoi | reverse complement strand
TATGAAATCAGTAAAACATTAACCTAGTTTGCTTAATATAATTTCTGATTTCTTGACACCATCCATCATAACAATACTTTTCTGTGGCACTAGAAGAACTGGTCGAAAATGAACATCTTATTTTGTGTTAGACCTTCAACATGATTCATTCAGTCAAGATCTTTTATGTCACTAATCCTCACAACAGTATCCAGCCTGTTAAACCGGTTTGAGAGTTGAACAAAGGTATGCAGTGTGCGCGAGTGTGTTTGTTTTTCCGTGTTTCCTTTCAATTGCTCTATGTAGTATTTTTAAAATGGGTTTCAACAAGCCAGCCTGTACTCTAGCATGTAATAAACCATTATATACTCTAAATAGAAACAGAAGAACAATATTCTTTTAATATAAGTCAAGTCAAATCGCATTTAATTATATAGCACTTTCCGCAAAGGTGCATTGTCTCAAAGCAGTTATACAGCATTATATTATCTTAAAAGGCCAATCAAAAATCGAGCAAGCCTAGGGCAACAGTGACAAGTAAACACTTCCTAAATGTTGTAAGAAAGAATATAGAAGAATCAAAGATATACATATATACATACCCTTAACTGTGTCCCCTTATAAGTCCCATTTTAGTACACCCTCACATTTTTGTAAATATTTTATTATTTCTTTATGGGACAACACTGAAGACATGACACTTTGATACAATTTAAGGTAGACATTCTACAGCTTGTAATACAGTATAAATTTGCTGTGCCTTCACAATATCAAACAGCCATTAATGTCTAAACACTGGCAACAAAAGTGAGTACATTCATGAAAATGGCCAAAATTGTATCCAAAGTGTCAATATTTTGTGTGGGCACCATTATTTTCCGACACTACCTTAACTCTCTTGGGAATGGAGTTCACAGGTTGCCACTGGAATCCACTTTCCTGCTGCCCAGTTTCTGAAGGGAGGCAATCAGGCTCTGCTTCAGTAAGTCACAGGTCATGTTGCCATTCATGGTTCACTTATTGAACTGTAGCTGTAGGCACTTGGTGGATATTATGAATACATATATTGCGAAGTGGACTCCCCTTGCTCGGTTCTGGCATTTGACGCTGAAAAGCTTTTGATAGGTTGGTGTGGGATTATCTTTGGTTTATATTGTATTCAAATTATATAAATTTGAATTATACACTCAATTCATTAACATTGTTAAAGTCCTATATGCAGATCCATCTTCAATGATCTGCACAAGTAACATCTGTTCTTCCTGTATGCAGATGACGTCTTATTATATATAGGTGAGGCAGCTTCCTCAATACCACATCTGCTGTAAACTTTTGATTTGTTAGTTTATTGTCTGGATGAAAGATTAAATTGGACTGAATCTCCTCCGATATACCTAAACTCAGCAGCATTCAAAAGCCCAGTACGTGCACATATACCGGTGGCAAATGACTTTAAATAGCTATGTATCAACATATTCAACATCAATATTTTCTCCCCCATAATCGCCCTTGCTCCATCTAGGATCTATTATGACACATTTCACAGTTTAGTCTCCTAGTTCTTCTGGAAAGGAAAGAGGCAACATGTAAAGCTCAAAATGTTGCCTATATTTTAAAATCTGGGAATTTTTTACAGCGATCCCTGTAACCTTGAAGTACGTTAGCAATCCTGCATGGATTAACACCACCATTGCTGTGCCTGGGAGATAAATTGAGGAAAATTTTGCATTTCCACACAGGTTTCAGGACCTATTGTATTCTAACATCCCTTTACAAAAGGCTAAATTAACTTTAGACCCTGTAATGTATTACTTATTGACAACTTACCATAGGGTAATGAAGCTTTTATGTGTTGATTCTAAATGGCATATCCACTTTCCAAATTTTAATAACGTCTCCAGTTTTTAATAAGCAGGGTGCTTATTAGCAACACATAGTTTCCACAAAAAGCTTTCCACAGAAAGCACAATATGGTATTCCTGGTTCACCTTTCTTTGCCACCTTTGCTAAACTAGCTCTGAGGGCAAATGTTGTACCATGGGAATCAGAGCTATGACCAATATCCCTGTCCATAGAGAAAGCAACAAATCATTTGAGACTACCATATATTTGTCAAATATCAAAATACACCAAATAAGTGAAACAAAATATATTCTAAATTTAAATACTTCTCATGTGGTAAAAACTCCCCAAAACACAAACTATTATGTCATTACCTATCAATATAACAGATTACAAAATCCAATATTATGACAATACATATACAAGAACACATAAGAATGTATCACACCGCAGCTCTTCAGCAGCATCAACTCTTTAGTGTAATGTCGATTGTGTGTTGAATGTGGGCATTCTATCGCAGTGTCCCTGTTCAGAATCCTCTAGACCTTTCTTATTGTACATGTTGGAGTATCTGATCCGATTGGTTGGACGATAGTCGGGCCACTGCAAAAATCTGTCCACAACAACTAACATATATCTACAGTTGGTTTTATCATGCGCATTGGGCCTCTTATTGTCAGAATGTAACCAGGAGAAACCCTCATGCCCCATCTGAACATTATTCTTCAGGCAGATAATGCATCCTCCTATGACATAATCAAGCTGTTTAAGCAAGCATGTAATCTTTTTTTCCTAATTTCCCCCTTGCCACATGAGCCCATGTTCCTCTAGAATCATCAGACCTCTCAGGTCTGGAGGTACTATTATCAGCCCCTCATGATGTCTCCAGAGACCAGTGGAATCTCAGGTGGCACCCTGATTTTGCCACAACTGTTTGTCCATTGCAGGAACAATGCATTCAATGATCCCCAAGCATAATTTTGTCTTCCAAGTTCACTTCGAGTGCCCAGAAAAACTTGACTCAATTTGTCTGTTCCTGTGAGTGCTTTTGCAGTTTCATCAGCTACCTTATTCTCTGGTGTGACCTTTGACGCTATTTTATTTGCTGCACATTTAGCTATCGCTGTTTCTTTAGGCTTCAACATAGCATGCAACAGTTTAATTATTTGATCATGGTGCCGTATTGGAGAAGCATTAGTTTTCTTAAACCCTTGGTTCTTTCCACACCTATATATTGTCACTCGCTTACATTCCACCAAGAAACATGCTTCAGTTAGCGCTACAAGTTCAGCAAGCTGTGCAGATTCAGGTTGTGGTACTACTTTAGCCTTCTCGACAGCAAATCCCATTCCCATGGCTTTTACGACAGCATAGCCAGCACTCATTTTATCTCCCTTTTGATAACAGGACCCATCTGTACAATACACAATGTCTCCCTCATGCAGTGGAATAGCTTGCAAATTTGATCTAAGCCTTAAGTATTCTCTGCTTCTTGAACACAATCATGTGGTCCACTGTCCATTAGCAAACAAAACAAAATTGAGCAACAATCCTAAAATCAACTATGCATTCAATAAGTAAATGCACACAGAGTGAGTAAATAAAAGTAAATAAGTAAGTAAATATAGCGTAAAAATAGACAATAAGACTATAACACTATATTATATAATTGACAATTGACAAATAAGTTTTATTTATAAATAAATACAATTTATTTTTGTGCACATTTTAAGTAAGATTGCACTAAATAAAATATATATTGTCAATCGAGAACAAGAGTGCAGTGCAGAATAAATAGACCAGAAGTGGAAAGTTTACAGTGTACAGTGATCTATAGGAGTCAGTCAGAGTGTATGTTTGGAAATGATCTTCTGGGTGTCAGTGCTGGGTGGTGTTCAGTTCTCTTATTGCACTGCGATAGAAGCTGTTCTTAAGTCTATTAGTCCATGATGTGATGGACCTGTAGCATTAACCAGAAGGCAGGAGATCAAACAGATGTTGATCAGGGTGCGATGGGTCCTTCAGAATGTTAGCAGTTCATCAGCAGGACCTGAACATCTCCTCCAGAGCACCAGATGACTCTCTGGAGGGTTCTCCTATCTGCAGCTGCACTGCCAGTGTACCACAAGGAGATGGAAAATGTTAGCACATACTCAGTGGAGCAGTGGTAGTACGACACCAACACCAAGGAAGTCGAGTCGCTGCTGTGCCTTTTTCACTACTGCAGTAGTGTTGGTTGACCAGGTCAGCAATGTGTGTGCCCAGGTATTACCAGAATGTTGGTATAAGTCGGGTTTGGATTTGGAACATTTTTCCTGAAGTCTTGGTCCTTGGTTTTTGAGGGGTTCAGAATGAGATTTGTCACATCCCTAAATTGTGTCTCATCACCTCTAGAAATAAGACCAACAACTGTCGTGTCATCTGCAAACTTGATGATACTGTTTGGTTGGAATGTGTGGGACTGTAGAGAAGGTGGCTTAACAGGCAGCCCTGTACTGACTGTGATGGTGCTGGAGAGGTGGGGGCCCAGCCTGATGGTCTGAACACAATTTGACAGAAAGTCCATTATCCAGCTACTGATGGGCTGGGACAGTCCTATGTTAGTGGGCTTAGTGACCAGTTTACCTGGAATGAATGTATTGAAAGCAGAACTAAATTCAATGAAAAGCTCTCCTGGGGTTCAAGGTGAGTTAATGCTGTATGCAGGGCAAGAGTGATTGCTTTTGGTTGATGACTTGGCCAACTTCCTCTGAGTTTGATTAGTCAAACGTTCTTTATCAGGGACGTCCCTGCTTATTTAGCCTGGCTTCATAGTAAAAGAGTGTGGGTACTAGACTTTCCTGCCTACAGTCCAGACCTGTCTCCCATTAAAAATGTGTGATGCATTATGAAGTGCAAATAAGACAATGGAGAGCCTAGACTGTTGAGCAATTGAAGTTGTACAAGCAAAATGGGAAAGAATTCCACTTCGGAAGCTTCAGCAATTAGTCTCCTCAGTTCCCAAACACATTGAATGTTGTTAATAGGAAAGGTGATGTAACATAGTGATCAGCATGGCCCTGTCTTTTGTGGAACGTGTTGCAGGCATCAAATTCAAAATGAGTGAATATTTGCAATAAACAATCAAGTTTATCCGTTTAAACATTAAATATCTTGTCTTTGTAGTGCATTCAAGTGAATATAGGTTGAAAAGGATTTGCAAATCATCGTTTTTATTTATTTTTTATACAACATCCCAACTTCACTGGAATTGGGGTTTAATATGAAGCATATAGCCAAGAGTATGCCGGTCTACTTTAAGATAATGGAGGCTATGTGATTATTATAACGTCATTCTGGAAAGAGGGAGGTATCTCAGGACCACTGATCTGGAGTGGAAACAGTGGTACAATTTTTCAAAAAATGTGTGTATATATGACTAGGCTTGAGATGAACTTGTGTATGGATATAACCTTGTGTGTGTCAGTAAGATAGCCAGTGAAGAAGCCAAATAAACACCACTCCGTCCATTAGGTGGCGGTAATACACTATCTAGCGTATTGTCAAACTCTTCAACGAAGGAAGTAGTCGCCACGGCACTCGCAGCAATAGGAGTGGGAGACGAGATGGCCACTACAGCGGCTCAGCAAGCGGTTTTCGGAGGATTCAGTTTTGAAAACTGTATGAGGTGAGCGTAGAAAGATATAGACAATAATTTTGAATTAATTTTATTTTCTGGTGTTATTGGAATTATTCGACCCCCTTAATCTCGTAAATATTTTTCTTTCAAGCTTAATCTGTACGAATGATTCAGCGGTTTTTATTCGCGTTGCTGTAAAAGTAGTGTAATAAATATTTTAACTCGTATACACAGTTTACGCAAAATACGTAAACTTTCGTACAATTTCCGTAGCTTACTTTGTTTTCCGCGTAGAATCCAGTAGGGGAATAAAAATTGACGTCCTTATTTGTATCGAGACCAGGCGCCATCTTCGAAGGGTCACCGGTTTGTGTTGCGGTTCCCTTTTGTTTGTGTGTAAAGTAAAGCATGTAGCGTAAGATGTAAAGGAGGTCAGAAACAACAACAATAGCTTGTCTTTTAGGTAAGATTGTAATTGTTACCCAAGTAGAGTACAAACAGTCGATCGATAAAGTTGCATATGTATAGCTGCGTACAGCGAGAGATGATGAACACACACACACACACACACACACACACACACACACACACACACACACACACACACACATGTACTTGTACAACCAGCAATCGTGGAGGATGGAGAGACTTTGGTACTCTGGCTTGGCCAGGGCATGGTGGGGCTGGAACTGTATGGACCTTATATATATATATGTTGTTATTTCTTGTCAATAAAATTTACACATAAATTTAATTTAGCCTAATGATCATGTCCCGTTTCTCCTCAATCTTGTGTAATTTCTTTAGAATTTGAGTTTGAATAGGTAAAATATATTGCTCTAAAGTTGCAAAGGAAGTGAAACTTATGAATCTGATTACACTTATTGCTGCCATAAAGAAAGTTACAAGTGGTGATTTATACGGTATTACTTCTGTGATATTTATACAGGTAAAACATGATTTGAAGATATAGACACTGCTCACAAAAATGTAATTACATTTTAATATGAATATTAATTAATATGAAGTGCTTAAAAATAAGTATTTGATTTTATGAACAGGATGATCAGAAAAGCAAATCAAAAAACAAAAAGTTGGTTATGCAAATTATTGTGATTGGGTAGGACGTGACATATTTATCGTGCTGAGCTGAAGCATGTTAAACTGGATGAGAGTACCACGCATTGTCTGTTCAGTAGGGTTTATGGTCTCACAAGACTGCTAAAACATACCGACAGTGATGGTGCATGGACAGGATCAGATTATTCAGCAGTTCTGCTAATGATCAATGGCTGATATAGCAGATCTGTATGTGTGTGTATATAATTTTTTATATATATATATATATATAATGAGAGAGAGAGAGAGAGAGAGACACACACACACAAATACACACACAGATGTCTTCCAAGTACTGTACATCCCAAGCATGGGATGCTCGGTATGACGACCACCACCACCACCGAAGGAATCCCTTTCTTGGATGACATGTGGATTCTACTCTTCCTCATTCATAACCGATCAGAACCATCCCGGGCCCAATGATGATGCTTACCTTCTAGGGGTTCTATGATATTCAGCGGATAATGGAATGCATACTCTTCGTTGGTAGACATGGAAGAGCCATGCAGGATCACAATTGCAGTTTTATGATGGTTCATTTTCCTGTTGTTTTTTGGTACCGTTTTGCAAGTTACTAAACTACAACCAAACATTTAAAGATATTAGACCATTTTTGCCAAAGTGCCTTTTGAGCAGATTTTATTTGTTGTTTTTATTTGATGTGTTGTAATAGCTTTTTATATAATTCACATTAACAACTGAGGGTTAATATTTTGTTTAACGTGCTGTCTGTCTCTTTCTAGGAATGATCTGCTGGAAGCTAATGCCGCTAAGCTGGGATGCAGCTTTCCCATGGCTCGCAAAACCGGCACGACAATCTGTGGGGTCGTGTATAAGGTGTGTTATGTAGCAAGAGACAAGTCAGATTTTTATAGTTCTTTTTACAATATTATACTTCTAAGGCTAATTGTGTAAGCCTAGGGTGACAGTGACAAGGCTAAAAAAAACAATGTCCCCAGAGACAACTCTGAAAGAACATACAAAAGCTACATTCAACCAGCATCAATAATCCATAATCCATAACAGGCATAAGTTAGTAACCAGAATCACAAATATGCACACTAATACACAATCAGTTGTGAGCTGAAGCAAAACTAGTGAGTAGGATTGGCTATCGGCCCAAATATGGGGGCAAAAATCATGTACCCATCATGTCTTACGTATTGGATAATTAGGTCGAGCCATGTGAGTGATGTAATTTTGTGCATGGAAGTGTGTCCTTCTTTTTCAGCTATAATATTCATAAAATGTGCAGCATGTACAACACATTCATTCTTGCATTTTAGACCTGCAATACATACCAAAAAAAGTTGGGACGGGGCAATTTAAAGCTAGTAATAAATAAAAACAAAACTTAATAACATTGTGATTTCAAAGCAGTCATGTAAACAGGTTATTGTAATCATGGTTTGAGTCTTTGAGGAGCAAAGATAGGCAGATGATCTCCAATTTGTAAACCAACGTGCGAGAAAATTGAATGATCTTCAATCCCTGAGGTGGCTCTACACCAAGATCCGCCAGGTACATTGAGTTTAATGATTTCAATCATTTACTCACATATTTGTCTGTAACTAGGCATGAAAATAAACTATGCTAGGTACATTAACTAATTAATTAAGGAGTTGTAAACAAAAAGTGCAACATAAGTAAAACTAGAAAATGCAGCTTATGCAGGAACAGGAATCTGAGTTTGGTCGGTTCTGGCCTTTCACGGTTCCAAGACCCGGCCGGTTTTGGCTGGACATGGGTCCGAGACACGGTGGGTTCTGGCAGGGTGCGGGTCCGAGACACGGTGGGTTTTGGTTGGGCGCATGTCTGATTCTGTTCAAGCGTGGGTCTGAGAGCCGATTGAATGTGGGTTTATGACAGAAGAGCAAAGAAGCTGCTCCCTTATGTCTCTGTATGTGAATTTGTTCCTGTAAGTGTGAGAGATTTTTCTATTCATTTTAAGTCCTAAACAAACTTTTATTTATTACTCAAAAAAATCTAACATAGTTTGAGTGAGAGGAGCCCTTGCTCCTGATCATTTGTAAAAGTTTATTATTTTTATTGTTTTTTCAAAGCCAAACAAAACAGTAAATATAAAAAGTAATATTAAAATAAAATGATACATAAAAAAAATACCCACCCCACACTAACGAAGAGCGCTGTGATATACATCTCTGTGTAGATACACACACATATAGATTATTTAAATAATCAGCAATCTGACAGGAGACAGGTAAAGGAGTAACATATATGAAATGGATCAAATAAGAGAAAGAGAGAAGAAAAAAAAAATTAAAATAAGGTAGTTAGGCCTCCTCTTACAGGAACAAATAGATAAATTATAGTTTCTGTAGCTAGGAATGTAATGGTTCCCAGGTCCTCCAAAAATTTGTTACATTTGTTATTAAGGTTATGAGTCAATCTCTCAAGAGCGATAAGAGCAGAAAACTGTTATCCACATGTCGACCATGGGGACCTGGGGGGGGTGGCCACCTCAGCAGGATGCATTTTTTTGCAAGAAATAAAATAATTGTCAGTAAAGATTGAGTCCACATCAAAAAGATTGTCTTGAATTGATTGAGGAGACAGAAAGGAGGAGTCAGCAGGAATTGTTTACCAGTAACCTCCTGAATTACAGAATAAACATCCTTCCAGAAAGTCTGAATATGATTACATTTACAAAACGTGGATAAATGTACCGTTGTGCATTTTACATTTATAGCAAAGGTTACAGGTGTTGGGGAACATTCTCTGGAGGCGAACCGGTGTATAAGATCGCTAAACAAATTGAGGTACATTTAGGGAAGACCCCCGCAGCAGATTATGTCCCAATCTGCAGAATTAAATGTCGCCTCCAAGTAATGTTCTCACAACAGCTTCAGAGTGAAGTAGTAAACCATAAATTTTGGAAATCGACCCTTTGGGAGACTTGTCTGAAACAATTGTATTTTACAGCTTTGAGAGTTTTATGCGGATCTTACCTGTCTTCAAAAGTAATGCTATAAAATGATGAATTTGGAGATACTTGTAAAAATCTTTGTGGGGAATGCTAAAATCACCTCTGATTTGCTCAAGTGATTTAACAGAGTTTGAATCCAATAGATCTACATGGTTTAACAAGCCCTTAGAAGTCCGCTCCATCAAACCAATATTTGTTCCTGATCATTTTGATGTAAAAGTTTGAATGTTTGAATATCTTTGATCATCATGGTTATTTACAGGTTTAATAACCAATGCTCATGTCTACAATTTAAAATCGAGTTTCTAGGTAAAAGTATTGGCTTTTAAAATCAAAGGAGTTTGTGACAGCCGTTAACTGCATGTGCTTTGATCTTCCTTTGGTCGTGGGGCCATTGATACAGTGTATCATAAAAGTGAGTACACCATTCACATTTCTGCAGATAGTTAGGTATATTTTTTCATAGGACAACACAGACTACTTTTCATTGTGTCAGTGTCATTTTGTCAATGTGCAGCTTATATAACAGTGTACATTTATTCTTTCCTCAAAATAACTCAATATACAGCCATTAATGTCTAAACCACCGGCAACAAAAGTGAGTACCCCTAAGAGACTACACCGCTAAATGTCCAAATTGAGCACTGTTTGTCATTTTTCCCTCAAATGTCATGTCGTTAATGTTACTATCTCTTAGGTGTGCATAGGGAGCAGGTGTGTTCAATTTTGTAGTACAGCTCTCACACGCTCTCATGCTGGCCACAAAGTTCCACCATGGCACCTCATGGCAAAGAACACTGAGGATCTTTAAAAGACGAATTGTTGCGCTAAATGAAGATGGCCAACACCCTGAAACTGAGCTGCAGCACATTGGCCAAGATCATCTAGCATTTTAAAAGAGCAGGGTCTACTCAGAACAGACCTTGTGTTGGTCGTCCAGAGAAGCTGAGTGCACGTACTCAGCATCACATCCAAATGCTGTCTTTGAAAGATAGATGCAGAAGTGCTGTCAGCATTGCTACAGAGATTGAAGTGGTGGGGTGTTAGCCTGTCAGTGCTCACACCATATGCTGCACACTACATCAAATTGGTCTTCATGGCTGTCACCCCAGAAGGAAGCCTCTTCTGAAGTCTGTACACAAGAAAGCCCGCAAACAGTTTGCTGAAGACCTTCCATGTCAACAAAGGACATGGATTACTGGAACCATGTCCTATGATCTGATGAGACCAAGATGAATTTGTTTGGTTCAGATGGTCTCAAGCATGTGTGGTGGCAATCAGGTGAGGGGTACAAAGATAAGAGTGTCATGCCTACAGTCAAGCATGGTGGTGGGAATGCCATGGTCTGGGGCTGGGAGTGCAGCAGGTGTTGGGGAGTTAAATTTCATTGACGGACACATGAACTCCAATATGTAATGTGGAAATACTGAAGCAGAGCATAATCCCCTCCCTCTGGAACTGGGTCGCAGGGCAGTGTTCCAGCATGATAGTGACCCCAAACACACCTCTTAAGATGACAACCACTTTATTGAAGATGCTGAGGGTAAAGGTGATGGACTGGCCAAGCAAGTCTCCAAACCTAAACCCAATAGAACATATTTGGGGCATCCTCAAGCAGAACGTGGAGGAGCACAAAGTCTCGAATATCTGCCAGCTCCATGATGTCGTCATGGAGGAGTGGAAAAGTATTCCAGTGGCAACCTGTGAAACTCTGGTAAACTCCACTCACTTTTGTTGCCGCTGGTTTAGACATTAATGACTGTATATTGAGTTATTTTGAGGGAAGAATAAATGTACACTGTCATATAAGCTGCACACAGACTACTTTTCATTGTGCCAAAGTTTCATTTTGTCATTTTTGTCCTATTAAAAGATGTACTTAAACATCTGCAGAAATGTGAGGGGTGTACTCACATTCTTCTTGGGTTATGGACCCGCGTATGGTCAACCAATTGGCTTTTTGACATATGCTCTGCCAAGGCCATCAGGGTTCTGCTCAGCCCGAACCGATCGATTCAGTTAGTGTCATATTGATCTAGTTTTAGAATTTTTGCGAAGATCTGAAGCTGGTTAAGATCGTAGTTATGCAAAAAATATAGATCATTTTATAGTGTTTTTTCAAGCATCACTAGTTTTAATCTAATTGTAAAACTACTGTTAAATATTCTCTCAATATTATTCAGGATGGAGTGGTTTTGGGAGCTGATACAAGAGCAACGGAAGGAATGGTAGTAGCAGATAAGAATTGCTCGAAGATCCACTACATCTCCCCTAACATCTAGTAAGCAAAACACATGACTGACACATGACACAACACTGCTTGTTGTTGTCCAACTACAGAATTATTGTTTAGTGTAACGTGTGTGTGTGTGTGTGTGTGTGTGTGTGTGTGTGTGTGTGTGTGTGTGTGTGTGTGTGTGTGTGTGTGTG
>JAUZST010011392.1:0-11939 GCA_034779995.1 Parotocinclus haroldoi | reverse complement strand
TTTTGTAGTAAATGGAAATGTTAGGCAAAGGCCTGTAGGTGGCAGTAGAGGGCTGGGGAGAAACTGGGGAAAAACGAAGAGATATTTTATACTGTACACGTTTTTGGTCCGATTAAGCAGAATTTTGGACTAAATTAGCGGAATAACATTACATGTATATAATAGGATTTGATTCGTACTTTAGGATTTGGTCCGAATAAGCGGCTGCTCCCATTAACCGGAATCGACTGTATAATATGCCATAATATAATGCCTATTCCCTACTGAAAAAAACAGACCAGTATGATCCTGGACTTGGTGGTGACCAGCGTTTGTGTTTCGAACTTGTTTTTGCTGGGGGCACCAGCACATCCTGGCTGTTTTTTGGATGGTTGGAGTTTTCTGCACATGCTGGTTGAACAACAAAACCAGCAAGATCATACTGGGCAGCCAGCTTTGCCAGCAAGGTTATGCTGGTCAACCATCAAAACCAGCACCACGCCAGCTAAAACCAGCGTGAATCTGATGCTGGTAAACGCTTTTTTTTTTTCAGCAGGGTTCATACTGCTTATATAGACAGAGCTGTGGTATTTCTGGTATGTGTAAATGTTAAATCTGGAATGACGTGTCAGTTTTTCGGTGTAGGCTAGCTAAAGCTTTCTGTGAGCTCTGTGTAAGACTAGCTGCAATACATCAGTAGCATCTTTGTGTGATGAGCCTCGGACCGGGCAGGCACGCGACCCCGGCCCTTGACCTGCTCTAATTAAATAGTGGATTAAGCCGGAGGAAGCGGGTCGCCTACATTTCAGGCGAAACGCTCAAAGCCCTTTAAAATGAGCTAAGCGATGCGTTTAACTTTAGGAAGCTTACCTCCTCCACATTGGGTGTCATGTTAGAGCCGGTACAAAGGCGCCGTTTGTTCCGTCTCCCAAGCGTTCGTACAGCACCGAGGATTCCTCGGAAGACATGAAAACGAGAGCTAACTAAATCCACCGGTGGGGCTGCCTTTCACAGGATCTTACTCGTGTACCCAAGAATGAGGTAATTACTTACAGGACATTGCTATAATCACATTACCGTTCGTTATCGTTGTAAATGAGAGCATGATTAGCCTAAAGAATGTGATAGCGACCTGTAGCTTAATTCACTGCCGGACCTTCAGTCTCTTAGTTGTGACGATAAGGAGTTAACGTGTAACAGATTCTGTCAGGGTGTAGTAGAGTTTGAAATGATTCATTTAAACAAAATGCAGTCACAGAGCTGCCAATAAACAGCGAAAACACAGCACCTGGCTCATTAAAAAAAAAATCTAATAAATAAAACTGTGCTGACCAGCTTTACCACCCAGGAAAAAAATGTACTGTAAGATTTGGTAGTCAAACTTTACATTTTAAATTACCATCCAAATCCATAGCAGACCTGTGAAATAATTTATGGTCAGTTCATAATCAACCAAGTTCAGAGCTGTACTAAGAAATTTGACAGTGGAACCGAGAAGTGGAAAATCGCCATCAAAATTTCATAGCAAAACTTTAAATCGCTTGACAGATTTATTGTGAACTTTCACAAGTGTGACCCTAAAGTTCTACTTTCATGGTACATCTGTAAGCTTGGTTGATTATGAACTGACCACAAAATTATTTCACAGTTCTACTATGGATTTTTGATGGTAATTTGGCCACTTCACGGTTCTGCTGTCAAATTTCACAATACAGTTTTTTCCTGGGCAGATCGTTTGCTATGTTTTATCAGTTATTTATTTACATTTACATTTACCTCATTTCGCAGACGCCCTTCCCTTATGCAGAGCGACTCACAATTAATACAGTCTTAAAATCCAGGCCATTGTGGGTTAAGGGCCTTGCTCAGGGACCCAACTGTGGCAGAGGTGGGACCTTCTGGTCCTTATTCCAGTACCTTAACCACCAGGTCACCACAGTCCTTTGTAAATACTATCGCTATTACCTTATTACAAATTAGTTTTATTTTTACATGTAACATCCAGACCTTTTTGAGTCTTGGTCCTCCAAAGGTTTCATCCTTATAAGGTTTAGGAACTTTTTCCTTTCCGCTGTCAACCTAGGCTTGCTGAATTTGGGACTGGGAAATTGTAAACCTGCTTACACACGATACACTTTCTAAAAGCAAAGTCACTCGCATTTATTTAGCGTCTTTACATAGCTAACTTTAGGGATATTACCTATTTTTACTAGATCATTTAATCAGGATCTCATAATAACAAGCTCGTTTTGTGGATTTGGGAAAGTTTAAATAGGTCAAACATCAAATAGTGATGTTTTTTTTTTCTATTATTAATTAGCTTTGTGGCTTTATCAAAGGATAACTCTACAATGCTAGGCTCGGCGAGCACCCAGAAAAAAAATGTACTGTGAGATTTTATAGTAAAGCTGTAAATTGCTTGACAGTTTTAATGTAAACTTTGACCGTTTTGCAATAATGTTCACAGTTCTGCTATGAAATGTTGATGGTATTTTGTCCATCTGGACCGTCAAATTTCACAGTGCATTTTTTTTCCTTTGCAAACATGGACGGTTAGGTTCGGGGATTTTAACCATTATTTATGACTCATTTTGTGACCCATTTTAATAGCAACATGAACTGTGGGGACGTCTTAACCAGCCAGAGCTGGAGATTAGCTTAGATAGACGTGGCGGATGTTGTTCAACAAAAACTACACTGCTCACAAAAATTAGGGAATACTTTGGAGATTTGGTTCAGCATTAACACGCTCACAATTACTTTCTCCAACTTTGCCTTTGCTTTGAGTATTTTATCCAATATAAAACTGTGAATCCCCCCCCAACAGAATGTTTTTTATTTAACATTTTACTTCATATTTTATACATTATTAACCGACGCTGGCTAATAGACTGTTTAGCTTCAGCTTGATGCACCAGTGCTACCCTAAAACCCGACCTACACTCCCGTACACATACAGATGAAATCATCTCTTATCAAATCCACAAGGTTTTTGCTTCACACACGGGGCTGATGAAAGAAAAATCATTTTTAAATAGTTGCTTAAGATGATGGCTGCTGATAAGTCGAGCCACAACAGGTTTGATCAGCGAAGCATGCTGTCACCGGATTGCTTATTTAGATCTCTAAGATTAGCCGGACCAGACCTTTAAATGCATTTAAATCAGAACGTGGAGTGTTCACTTTGTATAAGAATGGGAACGTTTTGGACAGAGGTGGGACTGTTTAGAATGAAGAGTGTAGTGTGAAGCTGGAAAACATAACAGATCAGAATACAATTAGATGTTTAACAGAAAGATGTTAAGTGTCTGTTTAAAAGTTCCCTGCGATGAGTTGACACCCTGCCTGGGCACCGGCTTTCCCGTGACCCTGATCAGGATTGATCGAATGAGAAAGTGAGTCAGCGAGTGAGTGAAAGTCCTTATCTCGTCTTCAGTGGCTGATTCTAATTGTGTACGTTGGTATAAAAATGAGACCACGATGCAAATTCACAAATAAACCCACTATATCCATACTCAGGGCGGCACGGGGGGCTCGGTGGGGCGGCACCGCTGCATGTCCCGGGTTCGATCCTAGGGTGGGGCGGCCTGGGTCCTTTCTGTGTGGAGTCTGCATGTCCTCCCCGTGTCTGTGTGGGTTTACTCTGGGTACTCCGGTTTCCTTCCACAGTCCAAAGACGTGTGCTAGGTTGTTCGATCACTCTACTCTAAATTGGCACCGTAATGGCCCGCCTAGCCAGAGGGGTGGCATAAATAATGGCTAAAACACTACAGCAGTGATGTGAGCAGCGACGTCTACAAGGCGTCTGACAGACTGGTCGGGTCAAAGTGATCAAGGTGATATCCATACCCTGTTACTGGAATCGTCGCTCTGACAAATGGCACTAGGGGAAATAAGGGGAGTAGATAGTGTTCTCAATGATTTCTTACCTGTACCTACAACCGTCTGCTTTTGCTTTAGGAGAAGTTTATTGTAAATTGTAGCCTTAACAATAGCACACAGTCTCCACTGCAACCAAAGGAGGCTCTAGTTACCGTGTTGGGCCACCTCTAGCCTGGATACAAGATGATATACGAGTCAAGCAGGCTCTTTATGGCATCCTATAGCACATTTAGCCACACATCTTGCAGCTGGCCATGGGGGCCACCATGAGGCCACCATATTTTAACCTGACCCTTATCAGATTCCAGACGGGACCTGGATTTGTAGCTAAAGACGTTACGGTTCCAGCCTGCAGGAGCACTGGTTGTAACAACAAAGGTAATTTTGGCTGGCTCTTACACATAATGGGTGCAGTGACAACAAATTTCCTTCTGCTAAGCTCCTGAAAATGGTCCGGACAGAGACAGGGGTTTGTTCTAAAGGTGGCCCTTGTGTCTGGATGGTGGATAACAAAACTATCTGAGCTGCTCGTGCCCGTCTGTGAGTCAAACGATCCTCTCTACCGGTGGTCTGTCTGGGCCGTCCAGAGCCTGTTCGCTCTGTGGGTGTCCCCTCAGGGAACCACTGCTCCCAAAACCTCCTAGCATCTAGGGTCAGAACTGGGCCGATAGAGGATCGTTTGTCAATCATGCCCCCTCTCAGAGTCCACTGGGTGAAATGTCTTTGAGTTCTTCTTAGAGGCATCTCTTACCAAGAGGTACACTAGCCAAAAGTAGGCCCTGAGAGCCTTTTTATAGGGCAGCGCTTTTTTACACCCTCTTATGGCAAGACCCAGTGTCGTTCTCGTGCGGAAAGACAGATTTCTATTGCCGTTAAGACGAACTGGTGCTGATCAGACGTTAAACGGGACGTACCTGGATTCTGTGCTACTTTACGCCATTGGTATCAACCCGACTCCCATAAGTGGCCCGCTTTCTTCAGTTTACAAACCACTCGAGCACTCTTGTATCTGTCACAGCTTACACACTCCTCTGGCCACCGATTTCCCCTCCCCAGGGCTCCTTATCAACCCAAACCAGTCTCAATGCTAATTTTCCCTTTACCAGTCAGTCCGGCGCCTGTCTAAATAACGATAGGAATCTCCCCCCGCTGTTTGCACGTCGTTTCACGCGTGCCGTCGTTTCCGACCCTAAACTCTATTTAAGTTTTTAATAACATTTTATGATGGCCCACATCCCGGGTAAACACAATGTGATTACCTAGATGGATTGAAAAATGCCAGCCTGACAGCAATTGGTTTGATGTTGGTTCAATAGTGGAAAACGAGATTTTTCCCAGGGGAACAAAGACGATTTCGAATGTTTGTGTGGGGCTTCCACGCCTGGGTGTTCTGCGTGCGTGAGAGTGTGAACACGATGCGGGTCGCAAATTTGTGGACACCAACAAATCAACGTCAAATAGCATTCCAGTGGTGTTTCACACTCGGATGCTCCACCACCTCAGCATCTCTATACTGGTCTCCATTAGCAACAACCAGTCCCACCAGAGTGCAGGAACTCCCTCCATCATTCAGTTATTAGGAGACTATGTGCCCCCAGTAACTTACCTCTGAGTTAAATGTATTTCGTTATTTATTTTGAACTCTATGACTAATTCAAATTGTTTTATTTACTTAATTCTACTATTACTACAACTTAATTATTCAACAACATTTAACATCTGGGCCACCCAAGGAGGTCGGGTCCCTTTTTAAATCTGGGTCCCTCCCAAGGTTTCTTCCTTCTTCATTCAGGCAGTTTTTCCTTGCCACTGTCGCCCTAGGCTTGCTCAACTTGGGATTGGCCTTTTAAGATCATATCAGATTGTAAAGCAGCTTTGAGACCATGCTCCGTTGTAAAAAGTTTTATAGAAATACATTTGAGTTTGACTTTGATGGGTGTGAGGTGAGCTGATATGAAGTGCTCTCTTCATGTCCAGCCATCGGTTGTAGATCAGAGCTCTGATTTGTAGCAAAGGTCTATTCATTATTCCTTTAGGACCAAGCACCTGGCCAGTCCACCTAAAGAAAAGCATGCCACGAACATAGTCTGGCCCCCACTATGCTTTACAGTAGGTTAATGTAGGCTCATGAGTTAAGTCCAGACAGTACTGATAATGTATTTTTCATTCACATTTACATCATTCAGGAGACGCCCTTATCCAGAGCGACTTACAATTCATACAGTTTTACAATCCAAGCCATTGTGGGCCTTGCTCAGGAAGCCAACTGTGGCCGAGGTGGGATTTGAACCCTGGACCTTCTGGTCCATAGTCCAGTACCAGACTGGTCCAGTCCAGTAGTAGATATTAACAAAATGCTACATTCTGTGTGCTTTTAAGTTACTATAAAACTCACATTGTAATTTGTTTCAATAAATTCATCACTTTTTTTTATCATTTTATTGAACCTGAGAAGTTTTAAGACCAGGCTGGAGACAAGACCGAAGGACTCCTGTTTAAAAAAGGGTATAAAAAATATTTAAAAAAAAAAACAAATAATGAAGTCAAAGTCAGATTTATTTCTATAGAGCCTCGTCCCAAAGCAGCTTTACAATATGATATGATCTTAAAAGGCCTGTCTCAAGTTGAGCAAGCCTAGGGTGACAGTGGAAAGGAAAAACTCCCTGCATATAGAAGGAAGAAACTTTGGGAGGAACCAAGACTCAAAAAAAGTGGACCCCACCTGCTTGGGTGATAATAATGATTTTGGTGCAGATTTTTTTTTTTTCTGCCGAAATACATGATTTCTAAATGTTTTTATTCTGTTTTTATTTAGGTTGCTCGTTTAGTAAGGCAGCATTTATGACATTCATTCATAACCTGTAGAATCACCCCAATACATTCTGCCAAAAAGTTCAAAGTTCAGAGTTCTTAATGTTATTTGCGCTTTAAGGAAACGCCTGGCAATTTTCCAGCTCTGTCCTTTATGCAGCCTGATCTGGATCCGTGTTGTGGACGTGAGAATAATCGATTACCAAAAGTGAATTCTTTCACCTTTTTGCAATTCACGCAAGCAACACTCTATCTGTATAATTTGCCCGGCAATATGTACCTCATGAAATGAGAGCGTATCGTTTGTGTTTAGCATAAAAAGTAACCATCCTTTCCGGGCCTCTAAGGTTCAGCGTAAAGCAATTCGTTGATCGTTTTAGATTTCCCACCCATAAGCGCCTCTTTGTGTTGAGCGAGCCGCCCTGGCCGAGCGCCGGCCCTTCCTAAATGGGCCGATTCTGTTTCTCTTGCTGACTGTAAATTTCAATAATTTGTTTGACTGGCCTCTCGGTGGCTGTCACTTTTTATCATATTATCAATGACCGCTAAATTTGTGCCTGGGCCGCTCGGGTAGCGCCGCTGACCCCGCTCCCTATTACAGTTCTGTAATGAAGTGCAATGGACTGGTAATTGGTTCACATTATACCAGATCAGGTAACATTAGCCGCGTTTCCTTATCGCGACCAGTCCTGCTGCTGGCCGTGCGACGCGAAACTCAACACAGCTTCCCCTCGGCTTTAATGCACGCGGTGTCATCCAAATAACATTTCGGCTCGTCCAGGCAATCCGCGTCCCAGTTTTCTATTTCACCATGTTTAGCCGAGCGACTTCGGCTCGTCTGCTGCTTGAAATCTCCCCTGAAAGCAGGCAGCCATTAAGCAGGGAGATATAGGGGGTTTAGCTTTCCCTATACATGGGGGAAGTACAGTATGTAACCTAAGTGAAAGGCTGAAACATGACCGGGTCTTACAGTGGCCTGCTGCCTCTGTTTTTTTTTGTTTTTTTTTTCAGGGGGTGGGGGTCCAGACT
Source organism: Parotocinclus haroldoi (assembly GCA_034779995.1). Taxonomy (NCBI): domain Eukaryota; kingdom Metazoa; phylum Chordata; class Actinopteri; order Siluriformes; family Loricariidae; genus Parotocinclus; species Parotocinclus haroldoi. The sequence continues at coordinate 4,238 of JAUZST010011392.1, read as the reverse complement.
GCTGCTGCCTTTTGTTTGAGCAACAGGAGCCAGAGTGCAGCCATGTTTATCTCAGCTCAGTTCTTTTAGCCCATTGTCTGGTGTGTGACTGTTCACCGTTACATGAATCCGAGTTTAGGCTTCGCCCCGGAGTGCGGCTCCACACGGTCCTTCTGATACACAGGACACTTCATAACCATGGCTAAAACTCGTGATCTGGTGGTGATGGTGTCCTATTCGATCCCAGAACCCAGACTTACGTTCTTTCGGTGATCTTTGGGTGCTGGAACCTGTACCCAGCTTCAAATACAACTCTGTAGTCCGCAGAACTCACCTCACCAGAGGTGGGACACAAATCAAGGTAGTACCAAAAAAAAAAAAAACCCAGAATATACACCGATCAGCCCTTACCTTAAAACCACCTGCCTCATATTGCATAAATCCCCCCGTATTACCGTGGTAACGAGCACCAACATAGAGTCCCTTTTTTACTTGTTCTACTTGTTTGTCCAGCAAGTCCCATAAGTGCTCAAGCAGATTGAGATCTGGGGATTATGAAGGCCAGGGCAACGCCTCTAAATCGTCATGTTCCTCAACTCATGGGCGTGTCTAGTCCCTTTTTGGGTGCGCTCAAGTTTTCCTATATTGTGTATGATCTAGGTCCCGTCTCTCCCACTCTTTCCAATGCCCCGAAAAAGTCACGGGGGCTCGGTGGGTAGCAGCGCCACCTCACAGCAAGAAGGGCGGGGCGACCCGGGTCCTTTCTGGGTGGAGTCTGCATGTCCTCCCCGTGTCTGCGTGGGTTTACTCCGGGTCCTCCGGTTTCCTCCCACAGTCCAAAGACATGCCTGTTAGGTTAACTGGTGTCTCAAAAGTGGCGTCGACTGGTGTTAAGATGGTCTTGTGCACTGATGTTACCTTGTGAGGGTCACTGAGAGGGCCACTGATACCGAAATCGACGTTAAAGAACGATGGAACGACGGGCCAAAGTTATTTTCAAATGTAATTCAAAAGAAAAACACCAAAAAAACTAAACAGAAAGAAACATATGTCACTGCATCTCCTTCCTAGATCTTTAATATTAACGAACTTCTTCTCTAACGAGATGCACTGAGGAAGTCCTGTTTCTCCTCTTACACCAACAGCCCACGTCCCGTCCCGTCCCGTCCTGGATGGCGTCCAGAGGTCCGTTCCACAATTAGCCTCGGCCTGTGCTATTACACGCCGTCGTTAAATATTTAATCGGGCACTGCTCTTTTAGCCTGGCACAGAACAGGTGGCACTGCTAATAGGGTGTTCAGGAAGACGATCGGTGTTAGTGTTAATATAATCCAACTTCTGGCAAACGTAACTCATTTTATTCCGCTTATTTATTTATTTATTTAGACAGTTTATTTAAATGCTTCCTCGTGTACCACGTGCGATGCAAATGACAATAAAAAAAAAGTCAGTAAAGTCTCCTTGAATCTTTGGGTTAATCATTTTGTTTAAAACAAAAAACAACTAAATGTATATTATTATTATTTACTTCATTCGTTATTTCTTTTGCTTAGTAAATAAATGCTACCCAGCTAAAATGTACAATCACTATTTATTTTTTTCTTTCTTTCTTTCTTTCTTTCTTTCTTTAATTCGTTCTTTCTTTCTTTCTTTCTTTCTTTCTTTCTTTCTTTCTTTCTTTCTTTCTTTCATTCGTTCTTGTTTTTTTTGTTTTGACTTCATAAATAAAACCCTGTAAAAATTTTAAGTTATCAATTGTTCCTAATTTAGCTCATGTTTGTTGTAATTGATTTTAATTAGCGATTTTAATTGTATTTTGTCATGTACATTAGTAGTAGTAGCACTTATTTTTTTCATGTAATTAATAATAATAATAATAATAATAATAATAATAATAATAATAATAATAATTGGTAATAATAATAGTTGGTGTTGTCATATTTATAACAATAACAACAATTATTATTATTAGCAGTAGTATTTCTTTTTACAATGATAATAATAATAACAACAATAATAATTCTTCTTGTTGTTATTATTATTATTATTGTTGTTGTTATTGTTGTATTTTTAATATTACTCTTATTATTACTGTTATTAGTCGTAGCAGCTGTAGTTATTATTATTATTATTATTATTATTATTATTATTATTATTATTATTATTATTATTATTATTATTATCACTGTTGATAGTGTTGTTACATTTACAGTTACATTTTTACACGCATATAGGAACCGTTATAATAAGACCAAACCGAAAAAATACATAAAGTGAATCAAACTAAAAGCTTTCTCTCTAGGTCTGCGGTCAGATTTGTCTTTTTAAAATACCAGATCTGATAAACCAGACTCCAAATAAGTTACTGAAAGAGATTTTATAGGCTACTGAATCTCCCAAAAGCCTGAGAATTGGGATTTATAGAACCAAAAGTTCTAGGCTGGGAGCAGAAATGGACTTAATAATGTCCAGTCTGAGTGCTATTGTACGTTAAGTGTTTTTATCCTCATGTTTAAATCACAAGTTCGTTTTTAAACAGAAGACAAACTTAAATATAAAATACTTATTTTTTAAAACGCCGTTTTAAATACCCCCGTCCTTCATGTAATGTTTGGTATGAACCACGAGAGGGCGCTCGTCCACCTCAATGCAACACGCGCATTCACGCACCTTAGGGGGCGCTTTAGAGCAGCCTTACTGTTTTGTTTTGGGGGTAGGCTTACTTACCTGGAAGCCTAGAAGGAAACCTACTTAGATATGAGAGAACATGCCAAACTCAATACTATTTTAATGATTTATTCGTTCTGCTAATAAGTGAATTAAGCACCCTGACCGCCTTCGTGTAAAAACAACACACCTCTGCTGCCATCTAGTGGTCTGTGCTCGTGTAAGACAGTCCGTGAGAAATGTCTCCGATTGGTAAGAAACAAACAGAGGAAAAATTCTTTATTTATTTGTGCATCTTAGAAAATTAAACACTATTGTTACTGTGTACTCATAAAGGAATAGTACATCAATCAAACACCATACAAACGTGATCTGAGGTAATAGTTCATAATAATGAGAGTAATAACGATTTCTCAGTAATAATATTTGAGAATAATATTTGCACCGTCACCGATCGCGTCATAAAACCATGAGCTGAATTTAAGGGCCCTGGCTGGCCATTTTCTGGTTGATCCAGTTCAGGAAGTGTGTGATCCGTGTGTAGACCCCAGGCTTGTTCTTCTCCCCGCAGTTATCCCCCCAGCTAACGATGCCGTAGGCGTAGTGGGTTTGGTTCCTGCTGCAGGTGAGAGGTCCTCCAGAGTCACCCTGTAAGAACAGCAGCAATTTAACAGCCCTTTCTGTGTAGTTCTTATATTTCAAAACGGTGCTAATAATGATGACAAAAAAAATCTACTGACTAGAAAAAAAAAAAGAATATTTATCTTCTAAGGCAATAGAAAAAAAGAATTGCCTATAATTTTTCTTCTAATACTTTTCTTTATTGTTAGAATTCATTAACTGATGAATTATTCATTGTTGTTCTGTAGCTCGCATTATTAAATAAATAAACTTTAGGCAGTTTTACTGATTAGAAGGTGGGTAAATAATTGTATTCATAAACTATAAATAAAAAAAAAGATTATTATTATTAATAATAATAATAATAATAATAATATCTGAATATTAATCGTGTTGTTATTAATCAGAATAATATTATTAATAATAAAGGTAATAAATTATTATTATTATTATTATTATTATTATTAATAATAATAATAATAATAATAATTAAAAATAAAGCAAAATAATAATATCTGGTTATTAATAATGTTATTATTAGGTCTAATTTTCATTATAATAATACAACTACTAATAAATAATAATAATAAATAATAATAAAATAAAGAATAATAATACAAATAATAATGCATTTTATTATTCTTGTTGTTGTTAATGTCATTTTTGTAGCTGATATTTATTATTATTATTGTTATTATTATTATTATTATTATTATTATTGTTGTTATTATTGTTATTGTTATTATTATTATCATTATTAGTATTATTATTATTATTATTATTATTATTATTATTATTGTTATTATTGTTATTGTTATTATTATTATCATTATTATCATTATTATCGTTGTTATTATTATTATTATTATTATTATTATTATTATTATTATTATCATTATTATTATTATTACTATTATTATTATTATTATTATTATTATTATTATTATTATTATTATTATTATTATTATTAT
>JAUZST010011391.1:0-11939 GCA_034779995.1 Parotocinclus haroldoi | reverse complement strand
TATTAGTTGTTTGTTATTATTATTATTTTATTATTTTTATTATTATTATTATTATCATTATTATTATATTATTATTATTATTATTAGTTTGCTATTATTATTTATTTTTTTAATGATCATTATTATTATTATTATTATTACCATTAGTATTATAATTAGTTGTTTGTTATTATTATTATTTTATTATTATTATTATTTTCATGATTGTTATTATTATTATTTGTTTGTTATTATTATGATTGCCATTATTATTATTATTATTATTATTATTATTATCATTATTATTATTGTTGTTTTATTGTTATTACTATTTTAGTAATGATTATGATGATGATGATGATTATTATTAGTAGTATTACCATTATTATTATTATTATTATTATTACCAGCATCATTATTATTATTATTATTATTATTATTATTACCAGCATCATTATTATTATTATTTGTTTATTATTATTACCAGCATCATTATTATTATTATTATTATTATTATTACTATAGGTACTATAGGGTTGTTTTAATGTTCTTCTTTTGTTTAGAAAAGTGCAATTGTTTGTTAGTTATCTGACTAGACATTAGTCTACTCTTGTCCTCTGAATGAAAAGCAGATTACATGTTTTAGTCAATTTTAACAGGGCTTGCACATCGTCTATAATTATCTATAATCCTTCTCATCTTATGCAGGGTGAGGCGTCTGTGCCACTACATAGTCAGTCTTCGATACTTTGAGATGTGTATCCTAGTAGTCATAGCTATGAGCAGCATTGCACTGGCTGCAGAAGACCCGGTCCAGGCCAACGCTCCTCGTAACAATGTGAGTCTACGTTAATCATAATAGCGTGAGATTTACTGATTACTGCTAAAATCGTAACAGTAACTCGTGGCAATGACTATTCGATCTTGTTATTTGATCTGAAGGTGCTAAAGTATCTAGACTACGTCTTCACCGGTGTGTTCACTTTCGAGATGGTAATTAAGGTAAGCTGTGGCTTCATTCAGCAGGTCTAATGAAAACCTGACTGCAGAGTCGACTGCTCACTTTCCCTTTAGAGAGGGTTCTCACTGCCGGATTCATAAATTACTTACTGCACCTCTTACATAATATTTCAATTTTTTTTTTCAAATAGGGGACTGAACATCCAATTTTTAACATGCTGTCAAATTATTTTTCTCCTCCTTTGAAAGATGGTGGATTTAGGCTTGTTGTTGCATCCTGGCTCTTACTTCAGAGACCTGTGGAATATTCTAGATTTCATTGTGGTCAGTGGAGCTCTGGTGGCATTCGCTTTCTCGTGAGTATAGGTTTGATCAGTTTCTTTGTAATGTCCTTTCCTTTCCAGGCTTTAAGTGTACTGCCCGAGTATCGAGTGATGTTGTGACTGATATCTGAGTTATATATGTTTTTATCTTGTGTATAAATGATCATGAATCCCATGGTAAATTGCTGAAAGAATTTCTTATTGGGAAGCAAGGTCTAGTCCATGGGTTTATAATGTAAATAATGACAACTTCAAATAAAAGAGTAGAATGGGTTCTGTTAATGTTAGCATTGTAACTATATTCCTAAATGTAACTTATTCTTAGCATTGTAACTATATTCCTGAATGTAACTTATTCTTAGCATTGTAACTATATTCCTAAATGTAACTTATTCTTAGCATTGTTGCTATATTCCAAAATGTAACATACTGTTAGCAGTGTAACTATATTAATAAATGTAACTTATTGTTAGCATTATTACTATATTCCAAAATGTAACTTATTGTTAGCATTGTAACTATATTTTAAAATGTACCTTATTGTTAGCATTGTAACTATATTCCTAAACATAGATTATTGTTAGCATTGTAGCTATATTCCAAAATGTAACTTATTGTTAGCATTGTTGCTATATTCCAAAATGTAACATACTGTTAGCAGTGTAACTATATTTAAAAATGTAACTTATTGTTAGCATTGTAACTATATTACTAAATGTAGATTACTGTTAGTACATTAACTAGCTTCCTAGCTTTGAGTTTCTGTTAGTATCTTAATTAGATTTCTAACTGCTTCCCTGAAAAGTAAAATATTACTCTGTAAATTTGGTCAACCTTCAGCAATATCTTTTTAACATCTCTGAATGAGCTAGATTCTGTAATCATGTTTAGATTTTCTGCTGTTTAATTAAGATTAATGCACTGGAATGTCAAAATGCCGACGGCCCTTTAGCAGGTCCTAAGCTAATAAACAGTACAATGTGTGAGTCCTGGAAATGTGTTCCACCTGGGTCAGGTGTCACATAATTGCCAGTTTCTGTAGGAGAGGATGGATGGATTGGTGACCCTGCGCCTTGTGGAGTAAATGTAGCATGTGTGCATTGCAGAGTGTAGATGTGTAAACGAACAGAAGGAATATAGAAGAAATATGCCAAGACTTAAATGTGAACATTGGTGACACAGTGGTGGCTCTGGACTACATGAGTTCAAATCTCTGCCACCAATTATCCTAATTGTCGAAGTTGTTCTGGGTAATTGCTTATATACTCTGGATCTCTTGTCCTAGCCTGAACACTTTCTGTCTCTCTGTGTTATATATGTGATGTCCGAATTGTGGTGAGGAACAGCCTGATCTTCTCTTTTCCTACTCATTTGCTGCTCTTCCTCTCTTTCTCCTCTTTAAATATGACCTGAAGGAGCTTCATGGGGTAATGCCTTAACTCCCTCTCTCTCTCTCTGTCACTGTGTATCTCTCTTTTTTCCCTTTCTGTCTGTCCTCTTGCCTGTCTGCGTAAGTCGAAACACCAACTGTCTCTCATTCATTTGTGTTGGATTGATTGTGGATGAAACAGTTTCTCTTTCATTTCATCCTTTTGTGCACAATGTTTCTTCATCCTGAACATTGGCCTGAATACATAAAGAGGGAAACTATTGGCATTCGCATGCATTTCATAACGGTGCATGCCAATGTCAGTGGGTAATAATCCGATCCGATCCATATCACACATCTTCACCTAACAGAAGGTCCATCTTTAAGCGTTTTTTTTTTTTTTTCAACTTAAGGCATGCGGAGCAAGGAAAACATAATTTAAAGCTAACGCATGATATCATGAAGGTTGCTGTTCCCAAACGCTGGGAAATGTGCCAGAAGTGAATATTCCACATTTTTTAACTTGATCTCCATCCACTTGATCTCCGTCTTTACCTTGGAGGTAAAGATATCATCCTGCCATTGTTCCCTAGCATGAAAGAAACCTGTGAATTTGACTCTGATTTATAAGCTGAGAAGAACAAGTATTTGCACAGAGTTCATAGCCTGAATGGTGACAAACTACAGAGACAGAACAGCTGGACTGTATGAAATATTGTCCTGTGGTAACTTTGAGGCATTTACAAAGTACTTTTATAGTACACAGTTCAAGCCTTAGTTCCCTAAGTGCCGCTCTTTCCCAGCTTGGCATCAACCTTATTTGTCTGCCAAAAGTCTCTGTCGTTAAATGTCATATTTTAAATGGAAGATTACTGGAGGCCAAAATGTCAGTGCATCTCTATTTTAGAAATCTCTACTAAACACTTTCTGCATAATAAGTTTGGCCTGAAGTGGCCTGATTTCATTTTTGCATATTCCTTGCACCCTGGAGCAGTATGGCCCAAACCGTTTAATTGCACAAGGTTAATACAAGACAGATCTTTCATTAATCGCCATGGTACCTCTGATTTACTACAAGTTCAGTGTGTTAACCAAGTGTTTTTGGGTGTGGTTATTATTCTCATTTAAGCAGAGATCGTTCTACATGATAACATGGTTAAAAATAATTTCCACCAAAAAGTGGCCCTGTCTCTGAACAGAGGAATTTGAAACTTTGAGTATACTTTGAATTACATTTAACCAGTTCTATGCTTGTCAACTGTCCACAAAACTGCCCTTGGATTTATAAGTTTTAAAAAGAACAATCAATCCCATTGTAATTACATCTACATTGCACATTCGTTAAATTACACAATGTGTTAAAATTTCTGGAGTGTTCTTTTAATCTGCTGTCTCTGTAATCAGCTCACATAACAGATTATGCTGAGGAAGCAAAAATCCAATTCATACGACCCTGAGTTGATTTGTGTTAATTGGACATAAACAGCAAAAGCCCCCCTCTGCGCCGGGAACCATTTACTGTGGTTGGTAATTAGGCAATATGGTTGGAGGAAATCATATGAACTGGATTCAAATGAGCAGCTCCAAGTTACAGTCTCTTTGTAGAATGTGTGTTTGTAAGGCTGCTGTGTGTGAGATCGTACATCCACCTACAGACACTTCCTCCAAACCTGATCAAAAGTACTGTCACTGTGAACTCCCGTTTAGAGAGGTAGTTCTACCAAAATGTACATTTCCTGTCCTCTTTTTTGGCAGGCTGTAACTAAAACCTCACAAGACGCTCCACGTGGTGTTACTTCAAATCTTCAGTCTATCCTGTCAAGGACTAAAGTGCTTTTGTGTTCCGCAGTCAGTTGTGCTATTTTATACTGTAGAGCAAAGCGTGAAACATGATACACACTGGAAGCTAGTATAGTCCACAAGTATGGATTTATATGGTTTGTTGCGACGTAGCAGTACAGCATAATGCCAACAGTTCAGCGTTTACTGGGTGCATTCTCTCAAGCCTACCAGCTAGAGTCTTGGTTTTTATTTAAACAAAAGTTTGCTGTATTAGTAACAGTTGTACTGTTTGCATTCTAGATTAACCTTTTTTCTTGACATTTAATTTGCTATTTGTGTAAGCTGCTTTAACGTGCTAAATACACTGCTTACTAAAAGTAGGGAATATTTCATTCGACTTTTTGTGAGTAGCATAACTGTCTGCTAGTTAACCAGTGAGAACATAGTTTTTTTCCCGAAATGATCTCCTTATTACTCAATTACAACATTGCCAGTCATGATTGCTGGTCTGTTTATATAATGATATTGGTTGTATTTTTGCACACAGTCAAACTTTACTTTACGAAGAAGCTGATATAACTGTAAGACAGAAGTCTGCATGTATGGACTACTGTTATTGATTAGGTTATGTATTTAGCTTCCTGATAGTAAGGCTTGGGTTGGACTCTGTGTGTCATTTTACCAGGAGCTCTTGAGTCTCACTCAGCTAGTGCTAGACCTGGACTAGGACACATGGAGTCCGGGTCAAGACCAAGAGTTTCAGATTCCGAGACCAATAAAAGATAAGAATAAACAGAAGAGAAACATGTATTTGTTTGTAATTCACTTTACATTCATTATCATTTGTTATGCATGTGATAATGATTTAATATAATATAATTATAATTGTGAATACATTATATTAGATCTGATCATAGATATAATACAATACTATACTTTACTAGAATGATTGAGATTATATATATATTGTCTAAAATTATTATTATACTATAGTATTAGTCAAACAAAGCCATTGTATTTAAATGCAAATTGATGATTGATGATTCTGTTTCCCTTCTTCTGCCAAACTTCAAAAGTCACCACGTAACTACCTGATTCATCCAACACCCATTCTATCTATTTTTATTATTCAATGGAAAAATATAATAATAAGAATAACAGATTTTGCGGGTGTGGTAAAGTAAAGCGAGCAGTCAGTAATGCACACTTTTTATTTATTTTATTAACATCAGCCATTTCAAAATAAAACGTGTTCAGTGGCTGGATACTAAATGAGAGGACCAATAAATAGGTTTTCCCTAAAAGTCTCAACCTCAACTTTTGTTTAGGCATGTAGAGAAACGGCGATTTATTCTGTTAAGACGGATAGTTCATATTCAGTAACGATAGAAAAAGGTCGGTTTATAGTTTACACTGGCAGATGCAGTGGACTAGGCCGATCTCGACAACAACTTAAGGCCAACTGAGTATCAAATACTACAACACTCAGTGCTTCTCATGGATCTTATTCCTCACGTGCAACCCTACTCTGACATCTCGCAGTGTGTTACTGTTAATGCTTGATGATAAAGAACATAATTTCTTAAATATGTATTGCACAGCAGTCTGTTTCGCCAGCCCCCTATGGAGGCCCCAGTTCGAGCCTTATAGCTGTAGCAGGCTGGTGATACAAATTACACAGAAACAACTGGCCACATCGGGGGAGGGGGAGGGTGGTCAGGTGAGGTTTCATCCCTCTGCTCCAACAGCAGCGCCCATAGGCCATTAGAGAGACGACCGAAGATGGACTGACACACCAAGCATTCTGGTTTTCTTTATGAGAATATATTCTTGCCATAGAAGTTTTTTTACTGGTGGGGAAAAAACACTCAGCAGCTACAGAGGCACTCACTGGCCTGTGCTAAAATGCTGAGTCATGCCCAATCTGCTAAAAAATCATCAAGGAAAGAAAAGCTTTGTGTTAAAGAAATGTTGTGTATTCTGATGTACATGTCTTGTCACTGGCTTAGATTTAATTCATGTTGTGAGCATTGATCATATTTTGCCCTGTGTTTGTTTCATTCATTTATTAGATCACATCAAAGTACGAACAGGTGGGGAACTCTGCGATTTCTTTGTTTTTATGAATTTGTAATGCTGTCCAATTTTGTCGTTAACCTTATCCTGTTAGACTTAAGAGATGATGAACCATTTATTACAATCTGTTATTTTTACCGTGGAATAAATCCTAATGTGGGTGGGCTGGTGAGGAGGGCTCTGCACTGGTCCTTGTGATGGCTTTTAACAGAAACACCTACCCCGTTTACACCTGGTTGTTTCGTACATATCTCTCCTGATTATAGACCCTTATTCATATGTTTAGGCACCCATGCTTGAAGAACATGTTACAAACTACAGTACGGTTCAAGAGCCACCATGTTATTTTAGCAGTGCTGAATTGGCACAGTGTCTAGGGCTGTTCCTGCGATGCGCCCTATGCTGGTGCCAGCCGACCCCGACCAGGATTACGTGGACAATGCTATGTATGTATGTATGAACAAATAATGGATGTATGTCATAATTTTCCAGTCCTGTAGTCCTTAAAATACAAGATATGTATAAGAATAATACTAGTTATACAATGTGTATGCAGTATTAAAAATAGAAATAATAAAAAGAAAATAGCTTATATAAACTAGAGTTGAAAGTGTTTAATGTTTAACTAAATGTACATAGCAATAAAAAAAAAACAATCCTACAAGCCATGAATTGACCAGGTGTAAATGGGATCCAGACGGGCTTCTGTAAAAGCTCCAGAAAGCCAGTGTTACATGACGTAATATATTAAATGGGTTCCAAAAGCCAGCGTAAAAACTGCACTGCACAGATCTAGATTTTCACATGTGAGAATATTGAGCTCATCTCTTACCTTTCTGACGTGCATTATGAAAGGCTCTGAACCGAGGCTCTGTGCAGATACACTGGGAAGAGGCAAAATGTGTACTTGATCTGAGAACCCCTGATATATTACATCTGCCGAGTCAGTGTGTGAGTGTTGTGCTGTGATTTGGGTTGAGATTTCCTATTTTAGTAAGCATGCTGGACTAACGTGCATCAGAGAGCATGGGGAAGGTGCATGTTAGTACTGGATTAGGACAGGAACCCAGCCATGATGTGTGTAGCCATGCTGTAAGACTTGACTTTAACATGGTTTCCAGAGAGAGCAAAGGATTATGGGTAGATTATGGGTTTTTTCTGTACCAACTGGCTCAGAAAAGGAAGCATTGCGTTGTACGAGGTTGTTCGGTAGCGCAGTGACGCAGAACTGCTCTGAGGGTGATTAGAAGGTGTCCTGTACCGGTTTCACTTCTTTTCATTGCTATCATTGTGACAGTTATTTATAACTATGCAAAAGTTTCGGCTTCCCCCTAATCTAATTGTCTAATTGTTTTCATCAAGAGAAATCTACAACATTGGTAAGGGACCACAGTAAATACTATATTTTAATGCAGAACCGAATTACATTTAATGCAAAAGTCTGGGTGTCGCCAGCCCACCACCACAGAGACCGTATTTCAGAGTCGTAAGAACCTTCCACCCATATAATTTGAAATTATAGTGGATTAATTAAAAATAGCTGCCATTTGTAACAGTTTGACTAACTTTGCAATGATCCACTAGTATTTTGGAAGGTTTGTTCGTGGTCCAGTGCACATAACCAACATAATTAGTTGGTTCCCAGAATTGAATGCATTGTTTTTATGTTCTTAAAAAGAAAGAAAAAAAACAGTGGGGCCATTCTTTTGCATAAGACACTTTATAAGGAAATTATTTTACATCGTAGGGCTGCACAATTATGGTTTTTTTTGCCATTTGTTTTATGTTGAGTAACATTATTCAGTGCTTTAATATAGTTTATGGTCTAATGATGTCTTTTAGTCTTGCAATTTAGTGTGTGAGTATATATGCACTGCTCACAAAGAATAGAAGCATCATATATATTTAATTTTGTTCATGTCTAATAGCGTTAATATGACGCATTCACAACACTTTTACGACACATTTAACACTTATTTAAAATATCCTATTTGATTTTGTAGGTTGATTTTTACATTCGGTGCAGCCCTATTACAGAGCGTAAATACCCCATCAGTTATTTGAATGGTCATTTAGGACTTTATTGCTTTATTCTGTTATTCATGAAGTTGCTTTGATTTCTATCATCTCTCAGCACCTTTGGCGCACAAAATCATCCGTCATTCCTAAAGTGGTTGAATGAGAATGAGATGTAATATTATCGTTGTTGTTGTTGTTGTTTTTCGTTTCATTGCTGCACTGGAAGAACTAAACGGTACAACCCAATAGGACATTACATTTTATACAGTGTAGTAAGATGTTTTATGGATTTATCAAAAATAGATCGGGAATAAAGGTTCAGTTTGCCTGTTGGGTTGTGCATCGGTAGCATTAACGCAGGATTTCGAGTTTAACGATGAATGAATCCTTAATCACTGTCTATCATTTCCGAAGCAGCCTATGTACTGAATGTCGAGCATTTACACTTTTAAACAAACTACTGTGCGAGAGACCGCATTTTCTGAACATTTCGATACTTTAAATAGAATTTTTGCCCCTGTGTAATATGGCAAATAGGCAATAGGCTTTACGTATTCTTCAAATATTGCACGAAAGTGCTTTAAATAGTTGCTATTCATTTCCATTTTTAGAAATAAAAATGGATCCCTTTGTGGGTAAAATTCTGAAGATTCACAGGATGCACATTGATGTGATATTGATGTGATATTCAGATGTCCACATACTTTTGGCTGTTTAATGTAGCTGTACTTTTCTTTAGGCTCAGTTTATTTGCGTTGTTTCCCAGAGTCCTGTCCCATCAGGGTCACGGGGTTATACCCCTCCCTGTGTGGGGTTATACCCAGAGAACACAGTTCCTAAATATAAGTGTGCCTTAGTGACACAGAATCGTTCATTCATTATCTTCCACTTAATCCACACGGGGTCGCGGGCCAGCCAGTGGCCACTTATCAACTCTGTGCGCAAGGGCAGGAACAATCCTAGATGGGATGCACTGGACTGTGGGAGGAAACCGGAGTACACAGAGTAAACCCATGCATACAGCGGGGAGGACATACAGACACCACACCCAGGTCGCTCCACCCTGGGATTGAACCCAGGACCTTCTTCTTGGGGCAGCGGTGCTGCCCATGTGCACACATATTTAAGTTGTTAATTAAATAAACAATACTAATATATGCCTACTGAACCCCTGGTGATGTATTTTGACCAGTGGGCTTCAGATATGGAATGACTGAGGGAGAGGAGTTCAAGTAGGGTGATCTGCTTCTGATGCTCAAACAGAGACATTCAGTCATAGGCTGTGCTTGTGCAGTAAAATGTAAGTACAGTAAATATAATCCTTGTTGGGAAATCCAGAGGCTGCAGCATGTACATGTTCTATAGACGTCACTGCTTGGCTTCCATGCAGACAGGACCTCCGTTATTGGCTTGGCCATTTTAGTCCTCTTGTTCTATGGTTTTCTCTTCATAACTCTTTCAGCTTCTGGTTGATTTGCTCTACATGCTTCACAGATGTTCATCTTGTATGTTAATCCACTAGCATCTGAACCATAATACCTGCTCTTTTGCAAAACAGCACTGGTTCCCCACAAAGAAACAGCCCCCTGTTGTGGGCGGAGTTTCTTTACTGTCAGTGGTTGTGGTTTTAATCTGATGCACAGCTGTGTTATTCCTGCATGTTTGGTCATTGTGTACAGGCTTTAATATAATGAACTAATAGTTCACTTTAGATCCATTAAAGTCCAGCATTTTCAACCTAGTTTCTAGCTAACACACGTGTAGTCTATGTGGGATTACAACAAACTGTCTTGTTGACTTATTTTGTTTAGTTTGACTCAAAGGCTCATTTTGGAGCAGTCTGTAAGTGCTTTTATACAATAGTTGTGCAGTTTGGTGACATACTGTAATAAGCCAGACTGTAAAAATTACCCCTAAAAAGTACTTAGTATATTTAGAAACAAGACTAATTCTTAACCACTGACCTAGTTAGATGTTTAGAGCCTCAAAACATTAATGCAGTAACGTGTTGGGCCACAATGATTTGTAACCCAAAATAAATTGTACCGTGCCTTCTGTTAATGACACTAAAAGAATATCCATCTATCTATCTATCTATCTATCTATCTATCTATCTATCTATCTATCTATCTATCTATCTATCTATCTATCTATCTATCTGTCTGTCTGTCTGTCTGTCTGTCTGTCTGTCTGTCTGTCTGTCTGTCTGTCTATCTGGCTGTCTGTCCATTCATCTGTCTAATCGCCTCTCTACTTATTTCTTATCTCTTTCTCCATGTCACTCCTACTAACCATCTATCCAACTATTTATCCATCCACCTCTTCACCTTTCTCCACCAGAAAACTGATATAATGTCCCATTCCTGCTAAATCCAATTCAGTGTCATAGGGAGGGGAGGACTAATTGACAGCACACTGAGTGAGGTGGAAAACGCTCCACACACTCACTTACACTGGGATATTTTAGAAAAGCCAGCTGAATTCGGTTTTCTCAATCGATTTGGTTCATTTCTCAGATCACAATTGAAGGTCTCATAACTGTTCATCTCCACATCTCATTGTCACTTCATAATATCACTTCACGTTCACATTCACGTTTTGCAAATGCTTTTTTTGTACATCTTTTGTACCGAAGATGTTGTCATAATATCTCAGCATAATTTGTACATTTTGATGAAACCTTTTTATATTTGGTGCAGCCAAAAAACTGTCATCAATCATTTAAACCTTTCATAGCGAAAACAGGAATTCAGAAATGTGCACTCTGCATTCTTTTGTTTTGTATTTTTGAATTCTCATACCATTTAGGATTCCAAGACTAGCTCATAGCGGTGGCAGAGGTCCAATTTTCACACCTTGCTATATGTGCTATGGTCATAGCAAATAATGACAGGAGATCCAGCAAGTCATCTCCAGAATTGACTGGGACAACACCAATGGAACAAAAAACAGCTGTAGAAAGTTTTACGGTACCAGTATGTACAGGTAAAACCCTTATGCATACTGACACATTTGCTATGGCTGAAATGTGTGTAAGTGTTTCATGTCCAAAATGAACATTATTAACACTTAGACACTTCAGGAGATTCTTTTCATGCTGCTTTGTAAGATATCCAGTGATATGTACCATATCGACTGAGAAGAACTGTAATACATGTCCCTAAAATGTGGGAGAAAACACAAACAGACATCAAACTAAAAAAAATCTAACTAACTAATATGATTCAAACCCAGGACTTTGGAGCTGCTTACACTATTCACTGTGCCATCCTCCCATGCTACAATCTTGCAATTCACCATACAGGGGATTTGAACCAGTACCTGAACCACTGCCACCACTGTATCACCACTAGAAAAAACTTGTTTGCAAATTTATTTTTCAATGAACAAAGTTGGTAAGCAACAGTAGTTCTTGTTTGTACGTTTGCTAT
>JAUZST010011390.1:0-11940 GCA_034779995.1 Parotocinclus haroldoi | reverse complement strand
GTGTGTGTGTGTGTGTGTGTGTGTGTGTGTGTGTGTGTGTGTGTGTGTGTGTGTGTGTGTGTGTGTGTGTGTGACGGATTGGCGTCCCATCGAGGGTTGTTCCTGCCCTTGTGTCCAGAGTTGCCGGGTGGGCACCGACTGGCCCACGACCCCGTGTGGATTAGGCAGAAAATAATGTATGAATGAATAAATGTTATGCTGAATGGAAATGTAAGCAGGTGCTACATTTACCGAATTTATGAACTGGACTACAGTCAGAGTCATTACGGTGCCTAAATGTCACCAGCCTGCTGCAACTCGAGGACACGAGCTCAAGAAGGGCATTCAGAAGCAAATCACTTCTCTTTTGTAGGGCGTATTGGATAAAACAGGACAAAAGTCCTGATTTATGCCACTGATAAACAAGACCGTGCAAGAAGCATTGTCTAGCAAGGTCTTACACGGATATCTGGTTGGACAGCAAGGCGTTCACATGTCTCGCCAAGGCTATCCCCTGGCCTGATATGAGCCCGGATAAGGCCCGATTGAGTCTTATATTAAAGATCTTATCTTCCAAATGCACACTCATGCTAGACAGGGAAATGCAAGATGGGGTAAAGAATGGGAGCGCTGAAAGGGGGTAGGGGGACTTGGCAATAAGAGAGGCGGGTAAATAGCGAGAGAGATACAGATGGTATTCAGAGATCATTGGGGAAAAGCTACAACTGATGTGTTTGTCTACGTGGCGTGAATAATAACGGGCTCGGAACAGCACATTGCAAAGCAATCGGTGCCCCGTGCGAGGAGCGGTCAATGTGAAAATGTTTTTTTAACCGTATGTGAAGGTGGTCAGGTGCATACATCACGCATCCTGTCCACACCATGTATTGGCAGCTCGGGTCAGATCTTTATTATAGCAAACCGGATCACGTTCTCGAGTGTGGTATGAAGCTGATTACCATGCAGAGCAGCATGTCAGCCATCAGCTGTCTCACACATAAATACCTTATTTATGGGCTGTCAGCACAAACTGTGAATGTAAATGTGGATGCATTTTGCTTTATTTCCCCCAAGGACTCGTAAACGGGTTGCCGTAAAAGGAGCCGATGCCTCGCGTGAGGAGTGGGTGGTTCCATTAATAATGGAGGGGCATGTTGTCATCTTTCGAGACATGCAACACAAAACACGCTTTCTACCTACTCATTAACATGCTGGCAACAATTTTTGCAAGCTGTGGGCTGGCAGCTCAGGTCAAGTGTCGAAGAGAAATGAGGCACATTCTCACAGGCTCACAAATTCTCACGTAGATCTCTCGCAGAGATACAAATGCAGTCCATAGAGGTGCTGATAAACGTATTGACGGGTTGTTGACTTAGAAGCAATAGACGTTGTTTTATTTTACCTAAACACTCAGACTGAATAGGTGAAACAAAGTGGTAACCTGTGTGTGAAGCAGGGATTGAATGACCTTAAGCCGCCACGGTCAGGGCCTTGGGGAAGGTCCGTAGCTCTTAAATGCTCAGCTCTATTGACTCTGGATCATTCTGGATAAGGGTGTCTGCTAAATGCTGTAAATTGAAGCTGGTGAGTTCTAGTAATTAAGGTCTATGATAACATACTGTACTTAATTATACAGTAGTACTTCGGTTCTTGTTCGTTCCAGAGGGCTTCTACTTGAATGCCAGTGCTGACAGTGTGGAGTACTGAGCAATTGAATTCAATGAATCCGTTCCAGATCCCCCCAAAATCCACATTGTATAAGGCGTAATATGCATTATTGAAACTGTATTGTACATGAGATACCTGATTTAAGATGGATACGTTCAGGCAAATCCATCATAAATGAATGTATCATGAAGCGAGATCATCAACCCTTACATTAACTTACATTTATCCAAATTCATTGAAGCAAATTATTTATAATCAAGCGTTCAAAAATCATGTAAGTTAGTAAGTAATGGATTGAAAGTGTAAGCAAAACACTAGCATAGCTACTAAAGATAAAAGCAGCCCGAAAGCCAATAGGATTCAGTTCCTGTATTGCTTTTTGTTGGCTGTCATTAATAACATTTTAGGCCCATGGAGACTTATTTGCAATAAGAATACAGTACTGTGGATGCAAAAACACAGCAAACATGTCTGAACCACTGAAGCGGTGGGTGCTGAATCTTAAATCATAAATCATGTTTCGGCTCAAACAAGTCGGCTCGAATCACACAAGCTTAAGCCAGTGCTATGGTGTGCCTTTCTCAAGAATTTGGGTGTATTTGGCACCATTGTTACTCAGTCCTTACCAATGAAAACAGCCTTACAACCAAGTGTTATCACCGCCATGCTTTCCTGTAGGTATTTTTCTGGTTTGCAGTGTTTGATTTCCCTCCAGATAGTTCAGTCTTACCCAGGCAATGTCCACATGGCATTAAAAGATCTTGTCGCCCTGCCATCCAGTAAACTTTGTACAAAACTTAGAGATTGTCAGATCGATCTCTTTAGTGCTTTAACAATGGAACATTTTCTCAATCCTCTAATATCCAGGGCCGATCCCAATCTGACCAATCCTAGGACGACTGGTCAACCATTATTTTTTGCTTTATCCAAACGGGGTTAAGGGCCAGCCGGTGCCCATTGGCAACTCTGAGCGCAAGGGCAGGGCGCCAATCCGTCGTAGGCTGCACACACAGTCACATACTAAGGGCAATTTTAAAGACACCAATTAACCTTTGGACTGTGGGAGGAAACGGGAGTATCTGGAGAAAACCCACACAGACACGAGAAGGACGTGCAGACTCCACACAGAAAGGACCCAGACCGCTCCACCCTGGGATTGAACCCGGGACCTTCTTGCTGTGAGGCGGCGGTGCTACCCCACCGAGCCTCCGTGCCGCCCTACAACTTTTTGTTGTTGTTGTAAAAGTCACCGATGACTGATCAATCTCAATAAAAGCGTGTAAGTACTTTACAGTTGTTTCTGACCTCTTGGCTGCTTCTCTGATCAATAATTATGGATGTTGTGTTTCGTGCCAAAAACGATCGACCTCTGTGGGCATAAGGATACCTATGGGAATAATAACATATTGTTTTATACAAGTTCAAGTCATTTTTTATTTACAAATGCAGAAACTTTTCCCTTTCTTAGACATACACCGGTAGTGTTCCCAATCACAGGTAATGTAACAACAGCAGGTGATTTTCATGCACAGGTGGTTGCATGTTCTCCCTCAGCCCTAACACACAAATACATTTATTAATGGGCTGTCAGGAGGTACAAACCGGTCTGCATTATATGAATTATGAGTTATTTCCCTTGAGAATTTACAAGCAGAACACTGTCAGTCAAAATTCTGCCCCTTGTGACGGTCAAGTAATAATGTAGGAGCATGTCATCTTTTATGATATTCAATGCTACAGAGTACTTTTACTCGCAGTCTGCTGGTGCAAACTGCTATAAATAATACATTTACTTTTATTTCTGCCAGACTGGTAGCCCATGTAAGGACAGCAAAGTCCATTTCGTTTATAATGATGGATAAGCACGGCATGTATATGAACACGCTTCCTGTAGTTCGGTAATGGAAGCAAAACAGCAGGACGTAATAAGGGATTACCAGTCATTCATTATCTGTCAGGAACGCAGACTCGGAGAGACGCAGAGACATAAGAAGAGGATAATGATAAAACGAGTGACATTTCAGAGCAGATATCTTGTTTCTGCTCTCTTGATCTGCAATGAAAAGCAAATGAACCCAATCGAGACTCTCTCCATAACAGCACTTGAAGCTATAACTGAACCTCCTTTTGCCTGAGTCATCAGCGCACAGTAAAAAAAGAATGACTATTACTTTCTGTTTGTGCCTAAACACAGGTGTGTGGATGTTTGTAAAACCGGAAAAGCAAAACAAGGCATGAGCTGATGCATAATTCATCTTTCTAATAGTATATCTGTGCTCCCTGATACTCACATAACTTTTGTTATAAAGTGAACTGAAATGAACTGAAATGAATGTATACTCACCGGAA
Source organism: Parotocinclus haroldoi (assembly GCA_034779995.1). NCBI lineage: Eukaryota > Metazoa > Chordata > Actinopteri > Siluriformes > Loricariidae > Parotocinclus > Parotocinclus haroldoi. Next base: position 7,944 of record JAUZST010011390.1, on the reverse strand, counting down.
CAAAGGTGAGTCACCTGCGACTGAACTGGACCTAAAATCGTGTAATACTGCCCCAAACATGAATGAGAGCTGCCGTTCCGTTTGGTATGGACTTGAAAAGCTTCTGGATTTAGGCGACATTAAGGTTCCTCGACGATCCCTGTTGTTCCAGGCAGGCATTTTTTAATTGTTTCACATCTGGGGTTTTTGCAGGCCAGGCCTGACGTGGGACTGCTCCTGAATCTTCCTTCACACTACAACCTTCGTTATCTTGTGCTTTGCGACCCAATTTTCACGCATCGAACGAGACGTTCAATGTGCTGTACAATGCAATGTGCATATATATATATATAAGGAAAGGAAATAAAGAAAAGCATTTTATTTCACTAAGTCAGCATCTTACGAGCCCCTTGTGGTTCATGTTGGCACTGCAGGGGCATACAAGGTCACACAGACCCGACCCCATTTCAACGATCGCTGATACTCACTTAGAACATTTATATCATACACAAATAGGTCCTCTAACCTGCCCCGCTCCCCAATTGCTTATATTAATCACATTTATTGGTCCTGATCTTGTCCCCTCCTTGGTGCCCAGGATTTCATGGGGCATCCAGACTGTTCCCCAAGGGCCTGGTCAGAAACATCTGTAACGTATATTTTATGACAAAGGAAATTCAATTACAGTTGATTTTAACCTGAAAAAGGCAAATCTGCTAACAAGTACAGGATGGACGGTCACCATTAGGGGCGATGAGCCCGGAGCCTCTACAGCCATGGAGCCATAAATGCCACACATATCAGTATACAGTCCAGCCCTGATGTTGTTTACTGAATAACTCCAAGCCATGAAGTCTATCACCATGCTGAGAGAAAATAACAATAATCATAAAAGAAAAAGCAAAAAGCCAAGCCTATACGCAGGACTCACCTTAAGTCTTATCTGATTGCCCTTCCTGGCTTTCTTTACCTCACAGTGGTACAGTGACGATTAAAAATGATTGGCTTCCTGAGGGCGGCCGTTTGAAGTTCAACACTTCACTTCCCACTGAGAAATATATATGCTGCAACTGGATGAAATATCAGAGTTAACCTCTAAGCGACTGCATCTGCAACTATGCATCAGTGGATCTATTAATGGCTGGGAGGAACAAAGAGGAAACAAATCCTAGTCGTAACCTTTAGGAGACAAACGTACAGTCAGTCATGTCTGTGAAGGCAACCTATTCAACAACAAAAAATAAAAAGATTAGAGAAAAGCAGGAGGCATGACCAGGGGTAAAGACCTAATCAACTCACAAGGGTCACTTTTCTTAGGCCAGGAAGCTGAGTTGGACTAATGTTGTGCATTGGTGAGCGACTATGAGTTGACCCTGGTGATGGGTGACTACGTTTTATCAACATGTGAACGCAATGAAATTTATAAAGTAGGTCCAAAGTGACACAAGGGCTCTGCCCAGTCAAGCAGATGCCCTTATCCAACGTAACTTACAACTCATACAACTGTCTTACAGTCCAAACTACCGTATGCCATGGTTAAGACCCAAACAGTGGTCATTTCACACAGGTGGGTGTTTGATACCTCAACCTTCTGGTCCATAGTCCAGTAATTTAACCACTAACCCAGTAAGTTTTACTAAGTCATACAGGAAAGTGCCTACAATGGACACATGGCCATCTGAACTGGACCTCAGAGTAATACAAAGGGGGTAGAGATGGTGGTGAGAACATAATGATTTGGTAAATATTTTCCCACAATGTCCCCCATAGGTCCTGAGCCCAGCTGTTTTTTTTTTTTTTCAATTATATGTTGTTTACAAAAAAATAAAGCCGCATAAACATTTGACACTATTTTCTGGTTGCACTCTAATAAAATGACAGCGAGATAAATATATTTGGTCATTATACCATGGGTAAAATATCTAATCTAATAGTGGGCTGAGATAATTTGGAAAATCTGTGACAATATCATAATGGAAATGAGCTAAAAAAAAAACCCAAATTGTTGATTACATGTCCTTGAAATGCTGCTCAGTTGGGGCAGATTTTATAAAGCCATATTTAATCTGATTTCATGCAGCCCCAAAATGCCATTTGTCTGGATTTCTTGCACACCCATGACCCCATTGTTAAAAGGTCTTTCCTGATTTATATCACTTGCTATCTCTGTCTGAATTAGATAACCCATTAAACATCATCTCATTGATTATGCCTGCAGTTTTGTCCCAACACAGGGATTATTTATTTCGCTTTGTGATGTTCACTGACATTTAAATCTCAAAAGCTGCATGCACCCTGTGTACAAGCATGGCATTTAGCTGGCACCAAGCCATGAAAACAAAAATATTACGCATTATTCTCTTTGGTATTTTCATTTATGAATATGTTGGCATTGAGGTCTAGAGTCATAAACATTGCAGAAAGGCAGAATTCATCATTTACCGTGAATGATAACGTCAAATCAAAGGCAGGCACTGGTCACAATTCAGATTTAATATACTGTCGAAACAGGAGCTTATCCGTTGTTGCTACAGTGTGTGTTAGTCATCCTCTAATCACTTACTACTGCCTACAGGTCACTGTCTAAACGATGCTGGTGACTGGACACTTTTGGTTTTTAGTCCAGCACTTACGCTGGGGTGTTTTAAAACCCCAGCAGTGCTGCTGTGTCTGATCCACTAACACGTCAGTGTTAAGATCCGAAACTCAAATGGGACCCGATCTGTGCTGACCCTGTGGGGGTCCTGATCCCCAGATCCACAGCTGGACTATGGTCTGTAAGTCCAGTACCACTAAAACTTAAATAAAGAGAAAATAAGTTGAAAAACGTAAAAAAAGACTTTTGCAGAATACTGGAAACATAAAAAGGATCTGTTTAAATGCCTGGATGAAAAGATTATGCCGGCTCCTCCATCTGCACCCCATGGCAGATAATACAAAGAAAGGAGCCTCTACTGAAAGAGTCATGTTTGCGTCCAAAAGTCTTCATGGTCAGATGCGAAAAAGATTGAACTTTCTAAATTAAAATCCAAGCACCATGCTTGCCAAATAGAGCACACAACCCAAAATGCACCGTACCCACTGTGAAGCATGGTGGTAGCGACGTTATGTTGCGAGAGTGTTTTCTTCCAGTGGGGACAGTGCAGTTGTTTGGGCCACCTCTATTTTGGAAACACGATGAGACAGTTGAGCACTGGCAGCGTATCACGCCACCTCAAAGGCAGGGTTGAAGCGCTAATCTGGGCCATCTTTGGATCCCAAACAGAACCTGGACAATACGGTTCCAGTAAAGGTCAGCTAGATGGTGGGTTATTCCTCAAAATGGCCATCCTGCTTCCCTCAGTCCAATGATGCCCCCTCCTAAAGTTTGTCAACTGGGCAAGAATCGCTCCAAGAGGTACATTACCCGAAAGCAGCCTCTGAGAGCCTTTTTATAGGACCATAAGAGAAGCACTTTAAGACCCTCCTGTGGCAAGACCCAGCGTCTACTCAGACCACGCCCATAATACGTTACATCATCTGTCTGAGGCTTAAATACATGCTGAGTTTTTCAATATCGGACATTTTTGACTGTTTGCATCGTTTTAGGTCAATCAGTATAAAGAGTCAAAGGAAAAAAAAAATCAATGTCTTATGCACAGGAAGGTAAATGTCCTTGGATAGTCATCTCAGCGTCCCCTGACCTAAAGTCAATGGAAAATCTCTATTCTCAACAGTAAACTCAATAAGCAAAGGCCATTGCTGCTCACCGTGAAACTGGACTGAACCCAATTGAGCTAACATACCCAAACAGACTCACAGACTGGATGTGCTGATTTTCTCTCTGTCTCTTTGAAGATACAGTTCCATAAGTAGCATTCACGTAAAGCCCTCTCATCGCTAGTAACAAATGGAACGCTCTACCAATATCTACTGACCTCCGAGGAATGCACGTCTGCATGCTAATAGCTGGCTGTCAGTCATCCGGCGCTCAAAAGCAGCCCGCTCACAGTGCTGATATATGCATTAAAGTCAAGGTGTGTAAATCTCGCTCTGACTGATTGCTGTAAATCAAACGCGTAACGGCGCGGTGACATGCGTGCGACTCGCGGTGAGACGGAGCCTAAATTAAGTTAGTATATTGTGTGAAAACATGTTTCTCTGGAGTCGCTCGGAATGACAGATGTAAAAACATCTGCGCAAAACAAGGCGGTTAAAAGAAAACTAGCGAGTAAGAATCAGCTCCCGTTTCTTTACGTCTCGATCGTGACACAGCGGACATTAAACCCAGGGTACAATCCGTAGCTTTTACATTAACCACCGAGCCGTCGTGAGCCATACCTCACCATAATTGGTCCATCTAAATCCATTACTGCAGACTTGCATTAATAATTCAGCCATGCGAACGAGAGGAAAGGCACAAGGAGCTGGCAGATGAATTGCAAAAGTCAGTATGAATTTCCTCTCTCGCACGTGTTATTTTTTTTCCGTGTGGACACGTGAAAATGAGCTCTGCTAAGGCCCGTCTCTTAAGCTCTTCTCGCTCTGAACGGTCGCGTTAAAGACATGCGAGTACGTACCGTCCTGTCATTATACGGTGACACTGCAAATCAACGAGCTAGGAAAATAGAATCAAGAATGATTCAGTAATGGGCAAAAAGAAAGCATGTTTATATGCTCATTTTACATTTACAAGCACATAATAATGAAAAATTAAGTTACAAAGTAAACGGAATAATAATGGGAAGGGGTGTTGACCTTGTCACTGCACCATAAGGTGTGGCTTGGTTAGAAGGATATTTTGAATGACTTCAAATTCAATATATATATATATACAAAAGGAAAAAGGAAACTGATGCAGCTGAAATCAATGAATGCACAAAAAATCTAACCATTCTTTTTTTTATTATGACATTTATATTCTTTGTATTCTTATGTCTTTTAGAGATGCAACTGACTTAATAGTAAATAAAATAAAAATACATACACAGTACATACACAGAAGAAAAAAGAAAACTGGTAAATGAATGGACAAACCATCAATCAAATGAAGTTATCTATATTTAGATGCATTTGACTGATCTGAATCTACTGGCTATATTAAAAGCACATTAGGGAATTAATGAATTAACCGACTTTGCAATAAATGAAATAGAAATACATTCAATATACACAAACACAGAAGAAAAAAGGAAAACTGATGGAACTTACGTAAATAAAGGAACAAAACATCAAACCAATTAGGTTTTTTTTTCATTATGAGATTTATATTCTTGGTATTCTTATATCTTTTAGATTTCTTTGGCTATCTGAATCTACTGGTTATACTAAAAGCACATTGTGCAATTAATTAATGAACGAATCGACTCGGTAATAAATAAAATAAACATAGAATATTCTTGGAGATTTGCAAGAAAAGGCCGCCAAAAAGCTAAAACACCGAGAGCAACGTGTTAACGTGTCATGCTGGCATCTTTTGGGGGGCAGTATAGAACAGCTAGGATAGTTTATCATGTTAACATGCTTTTTACACCTTTTCCTCCACCCACCTAGGTCGAGGGTTGCTTTGACAGAGCTGGTGGAACTGAATGTGCTGAAAAACATCATCTGGCTCTCCTGAATACAGAGTGAGCTCGCGCCCTCTTAGAGAAATCGTTCGCCCCTGCTGAGGGGACTGATGCTCCATTCAGATTGGAGCTTGGGACTTTTTCGTCGCACAGTGTGCTAGTATAGAATGGTCGTAATGCTTCTACTAATTCATATATTTGAGATATATTTTGAAATTATGGCAATAAGTATTCAGTTCTTAAGGGCAGTGAAGAAATCGAATTAATTAGACAGAAAGTAAGTCAGTCAGTCTACAATTCAAACGAGAATCCATTGTCACATAAAGAAAGAGCAGAATAAGAAAAAGAAAGAGCACAAAAAAGAAAGAAAGAAAGAAAGAAAGAAAGAAAGAAAGAGAACTCGGACCAAGCTCAGTTTGTCCAAATTAGGCCCAGTTTTTTTTAGCATGATACCAGATGTAAGAAGGAAGAAAAGAAGAACAAAAAGAAAAACAGAAAATGATAAATAAATAAGAGGAATCTGCCATTCAAAACAGAACCAAGGACTCTAATGTGTTGCAGTGGCAAGGAAAAGAAAGAAACGCTGGGAGAAACCAGGTGTAAATGAAGCTCAGGTCAAACTCTATATTTCTCCATATTAGGCACAAAGTTCTTTTACCAAGAAACAAAATATGAGAAGAAAGGGAAAAAAAAATCTAATAATAATATAAAGAATGGAATGTCTAAGAAGAGAATTAAAAAGAAATACAGACAGACAGAATGACAGAAAGAAATAAAAACAAACAAACAAATGAGCTGACGAATCACATAAGCACACAGAGGTGACAGTGGCAAGGAAAATGTCCCTGAGGAAGAAACACTGTGAGAAACCATTCTAAAATTGGGAGCAGGCCGAACTTGTCCATGTTAGGCAGAATATGAAAGAAAGAAACGATAAATAGAACAATACACAAAATAGATTACCGAAACGAAAGAGAATTAAAAGAATGAAAGCAACACAGTGAAGAAGAAAGTAAAAAAAGACAGGATGATGATGATGCACACATTAAGCTCTGGGATCTATTAGACAGTGAGGAAACAGTCTGTGGTTGGGTCTAAGGCGGGAGAAATGTTTAGGGGTAACGACCTGAGCCATTTTTAAAATATATTGCCCATATTGAATGTAAGTTTAGGGGAGACCAGTATACGTACCCGAGAGCAGCCAGACTCTCCTGTCCTGGTTGGAACCCATGAGTTAATTCCAGAGAGAAGCCAGAAGGAAAGTATTTGTAACGTCTTTTAGACGTCCTATACTGACGTTCAAATTATATCAAGAACACACGTTTAAAAGAATGTAAAGTTGATTTAGTCCAGAATCGACGGTTTTTTTTCAACATTTTTTTCCAAACCTATACAAAGCCCAATACAATAAACATTAACATATAAACAAGATTAAATCAAAAATGTATACGGACGTCCCATTCAGGTCCTTGACAGGCGTCCAGACAGCGAATCTATTTTGTACGTCCAACACAAGTACGAGAGTGGATCTGGACTGACCGACGAGCTACGGACATGATTTGAACGTCCTTTTGACGTCGTGTGTTTGCTGGGTATTGAACCCACGACTGTTTGATCATACTACAAAATAGTACTTTGAGACATGTGACGCATCCAGTGGTGCAGCTGTAAGGTTTATGGAGTCACTAAGTGTATTGATTTCAGCACCGGTACTAAATGAAACCTTTCACAAACTGAGCAAGCCCAAAATAGGACGAGAGAGTAATGCAAATGAGTCTCATGCAAATGGAACACTCACTCGGATCTGACAGAATGGAGTCTGTTTTGGGCAGGAACTGGTCACAGCGAATGCCCTGGAAGCCTTCTTTACACCTGCGGAAACACAAAGAGAGTGACAGATGAAGAACAGAATGTAATGCAAAGTACTGACGCAGGAGCTGTGGGTTGTATTTAGCTTCGCTTGTGACTCAGGATGGACAGATTCCACGGGGGGAAAAAAAAAAAATTGGAACCAGATTCTGACGCCAACAGTTGTGATGTCGATGACCAAACAAATGAATCCAAAAGTGGCCCCTTGAACAACAAAATCTTTTTCGCCAATTATGGTATGGTAGAACCAGTGCTCATGGACCTAAAGGCTTATATACGTGAAATATACGCTTCAAGGCCTCTCGTATAAAGTGAACATGGTGTCAAATTGTGTGTCCTAAATGTTTTTCCAGTAGACTTTAATAGCTGTAAGTACAGAACGTAATTACAGTAGAAATTAAAATATTGCAGAATTCTAAAAATGCAATAGTAGAATATTTTATCGTTCTCTCCTTCGCTTGATTGGAAGCCATCTCTCTCTCTCTCTCTCTCTCTCTCTCTCTCTCTCTCTCACTGTCTCTCTCTCTCACTCTCTCTCTCTCTGTCTCTC
>JAUZST010011389.1:0-11941 GCA_034779995.1 Parotocinclus haroldoi | reverse complement strand
CCAAGAACCTGATTAATTGAGATGTAGCTGAGGTACTGCATGGTGACGCCGTTCAAGAAGCTTTCTAACTGTTGTTATTAGGCATGATTGTTATAATCATGGTAAAACCATGTTGTGCAAGCCACATTGTTTGGCCAAAAAACTTGCATATTTGTGAGAAAGATTGTATTAATTTATTATATGCAAATAAGAATGTGTTCATTCAAATTAAAAAGGCTCTGTTTTCACTGCAGGCATAAAATCTGATCTTTTTCGTCATATGTCCCACAGATGTGTTACTGTTGGGACGTAAAAACACTGAGATTTTCAGTTCCAGTTTGGGAAAATGGGTTCCTTTTGGTCCATACAAACCTCTTAGTCCCCCCAAGGTTTCTTCCTTATATAACATGTGGGGAGTTTTCCTTGCCACTGTCATCCCAGGCTTGCTCCATGCTGTAGATATTAGAAGATGATGTAAATTTGTAAATACTTTAGGAACAACGGTATTGAAGTGAATCTGAGGAGTAGGGGATTGTAGTAGGGGAGTAGGGTAGTGATTGAGGTTTTCAGTGGAGGGATGGTGAAGTAACAGATCTCCTAAACATTAGGGCTGATGTTTCTGCTGAAACAAAGTTATCAAATATCACAGTCGCTCCTTGTTTGAGGAAAGTTCTATAGAAAGAATGTGGATGCAATGCCAAAGGAAAATTAAAGGCTTAACAGCAAGTGAAAAAACAATTATGCATAGTTGTGAAATAGCTGTGGCTGGATAATGTGCTCTTTTTTAACATGGCCATTAATGAAGTGAGTGTTATTGTCTCCATACTGACTCCAAGGGACGCACAGAGACTCGGTGGGTAGAAACAGAAAGTCGCCTCACAGCAAGAAGGTCCTGGGTTCGATCCCAGGGTTGAGCGTCCTAAATAGATCAAACAAACATGCCTGTAGATTGTGTCACTTAAAGCACACTTTTGTATATGCACATCAGTTTAGGAGTGTGAATTATTCCGACAAATGTCGGCTATAGGTCACATTATATAGGCCAGAGTAAATAAAACCAGATTTGGTGAGAAAATCAGATTCGGCCCACTTTGCATGCTGTGTGAACAAAATGTTGCCATGTAATTGTAGTTTAGCATTACAGTAGCAGATGGAGAAAACAGCTGCTGGAATGAAACTGGTCTGTCTTATTATGCAATAACTGAGTATTTACTATCGCAAAAGGATTCACAGGTTTTATTTTGGCTGACAAAGATAAGGCAGGTGTGATGAAGGGTGCTTGCATTGATTCCTGCCATGATATTAGGCTTTCAGTTTCAGTCTGACTGTAGAACCCCATAGAATGTGAGGGGTGTAATAAAAGAGAAAGTGAGAGTTTGAGTGTGCCACTCAGACAGAGAGAACGGAGTTTCGTTTGTGGACAGAGAATAGCCTGACTTTATCACAATAGCCTGTACTACAGTTTGTTGGGATATCTGTCTCCCTTTTTTGAACTCTTGGACTGTGTATCCCACAGAAGTCTTTAAATGCTTCTATAGAAAAGCTGTCATGCTGTCATGATCCTTATTCTGACTATATTCATGCATTATCTTCTGCTTAATCCACACGGCGTCGTGGGCCAGCCGGTGCCCATCCGGCAACTCTGGGCGCAAGGGCAGGAACAACCCTAGATGGGCCGCCAATCCATCATAGGGCACACACACACACACACACCCTCAGTTATGCACACAGTCACACCTTAAGGGCTACTTTAGAGACACCATTTAACTTAACACGCATGTCTTTGGACTGTGGGAGGAAATCGGAGTACCCGGAGTGAACCCACGCAGACACAGGGAGGACATGCAGACTCCACGCAGAAAGGGCCCAGGCCGCTCAACCCTGGGATTGAACCCGGGACCTTCTTGCTGTGAGGCAGCAGTGCTACCCACCGAGCCACCGTGCCGCCTTATTCTGCCTATACGTATTTATTTGTTTGTGGAATAATTAACCATTGCAAGTCATTTCAATTAATTTGTCCAGGATTTACTATATGGACAAAAGTATTACTAGTATTAAGAGTGTAATTCAGTCCCCTTTCCACAGGTGTATCAAATCGAGCATCCTGCCATGCAGACTGTCTTTACAAACATTTGTGACAGAATAGGGTCGTTCTGAAGGTTATTCTTCAGGTTATTTCTCTTTGTAACCTGTCCTGGTGTGTTGCATTGGCGAATGCATCCCAAATTGGTTACATTCACACTAGATTGTCTTTCGCACCAGTTGACCAGTCCATTGCCACAAAATAAACTGAATGAACTTGAATAATTCTGTATGAATGACTGTGTAAGTGGCTAGGCATGTAAAGCTAGTTGTAAGGCAACTGTGTATGTAAATAAAGCAAAAAATATATATCATTCGGTTTTGATTTCCGATTTTCTGTGCGGGGCCTTGGATATGATCAGTTTATGATTTACCGTTACACAACTCATTTAGTGATGAATGCTGATGACAGCTATATTCCACTGAACTTCCTTTTCACCGACTCTGACGTGCGAGCCATGTACTTTTCCACACTTGACAGTTCATTACCAAGTCTCATATATTGCCTGGAGAAAGTGAAAAACTGTCTTGGAATAGAGGAAGTAGCAGTAATGTGTAATTGCTTTGGCTGTTTATCAGTTCCTGGAACTGGGGTGTCACTAGGTAAAAGTTCACGTGTGAGACGAGAAACAAGATATTGCTACATGCCGACACCATTGGGATAACCTTGCTTGTTTTTGGAAAGGCCTCTGAATCTGACCACTTTGGTCTTAACCACATTGTTTAGAGAATGGACTGTTTCTCATGAACCCTGTGCTGTTGTCTGTGAAAGCTCCGAGGCTTGATCGTTTATCAGCTCTCAACTAGACGATGTTGCTTCTGTTGACATCTCCCCGTACTACAACTACACTGCTCACAAAAACTAGTGGGGATATTACATGGCTTTGAATTAAATTATATTTAATTCTTGTGAGCAGTATACTACCACCACTGTTAGTGTTCTATATGCCAAAAATGTAGGATATTGAATCGAACTGGAAAAGTTGAGGCGAGGGAAAGTGAATTATACAAAACATTGTGGATTTACTCTAAATACGGTATGCTCAGTCATCCGTATACTTTCATCACAATTCCCACAGATTTGATTCAGCATGGGCAGGAAGTAAAGGCTTAGAGCAGTTTCAGCTTTGGTACACCCTCAGTTTTCCCATGATCTGAGTACACGCATGCTCTCGTTCTTTTCAGACTTTTGCACCATCCAGAGCTTGTGACTTCATGTAACATTACAAGCATCATATGATCTGTTCCCCTCTCAGAATGTCTTAAAGATAAACTGTAGGACACTTGAAATTAGTCACAGAGATCATCATGTACTTGTCCAGTCTTGTTTCCTTTTAAATTAAGTCATTTAGCAGACACCCTTATCCACAGTGACTTACAACTAATACAGTTTGTTTTTACAGTCTAAGCAATTGATGGTTAAGGGCCTTGCTAAAGGACGCAACAGTGCTAGCTTGGCAGAGGTAGGGTTTGAACCCTGGACAGTCCAGTCCACAGCCCAGTACCTTAACCACAGCCTGATAGGCACATAATACCTCTACTTAAAATGACTGTATTTGGGGTGATCTATTAAACTAAAAACACGTTGCTTTATACATTCTAATCGTTTACACTTTTTATTTATCAGAATTTGGCACACTGTGGTCATAAAGGGATGGACTTGGTTAGCAACAATACTGTGGTAAAAAGATGATACAGTAATATATATTTATTTTCACAATATTTAAAAGGTTTTACTCTCAACACTCTTTTGGGTGTTGCAGGACAGTATTTTGACTTAATTTGTCAGTTGAATTATCAATCTGGTTTTCAGCACTGCACCACTGCACACATCAAGATATAACTGTATCGTGACCAATGTATAGTAATGCGTATCATATTTACATTCACAGCATTTAGCAGAGTGGCTTACAACTCATACAGTCTTATAATTTAAGCAATGGTGGGTTAACTGTGGCAGATTGGCAGAGGTGGGATTTGAACCCTGGACCACCAGGTCCACAGTCCAGTACCTTAACCGCTAGGCTGCTACAGTATTATATCAGGAAGTCCTTTCCAATAACCACCCCTACTTATTTATACAGTATGTATTGGTTTGTATTGTATTGTAACCACCCCTAGTCTGAGCCCTCCCTCATATAGACCCAACCCAGGCACTTATACTCAGGCAAAGTGGAACATGAATGCCAGGAACCAATACATTTGGCTTTACCTTGTACGAGTGGATTTAATGGCACCCTTAAATGCAACTGAACCTCGATTATCCACTGGTGATACATACCAGGGTGTAGTACAGTGTTTCAGCTTTCAGCACCAAAAGTACAGATGTGCTGATGGCCTCCTGGCACCAGAAGTTGAAATGTGTGAACTCTCATTTCTGAAACTACAGATGTACAAACATCAACATGCAAGTTCACTTTCGCATAAGTCTGTTGTTTGGGTTTCCCAAGGTTTAAAAAAAACCACACCTGATCTTTTTGACTGGTGCCTTTGAAACCTTTTGCAACATCATTTTAAATTCTGTATTTTAGAGTATAAATATTTGTCCCTCTGAACATAAGTGCTTATGTTATGTAGTTTCATTTTGCAAATGATGTGTATGTAGTTGAAGGTACGGTTTATATCAAAACCATGAAGTTGTGTCTGGCAGGGTCCACTTTGGTCTTTGTTGTTACTTGCTGTGGTGTTTATAAGTGTTCTTGCCACACTCTTCTGCCTCTACATTCGGATTCATCACATTTCCTTCAAATGTGTTTTTGGCCTTGAGCTCCTCAGCTTCATCTGTAATTCAATATTTTCAGTCATATTGCCTCGGTATGCTCCATCTAAACCTTGCACAGCCTTTTCCTGGAAGATCTAGGAAGCTGGTTTTGGCACTCTTGCAATGGGTTTTGATGGATTTCGAATGTGTTTGTAGCTGTTACACCTAATCGGCTGCTGCATGAAGCGTGAGGTCAAGCATTGGCTCTGCGGTCTGGAGCCGGACTTGCAGGCTCTGGAGAGGCACGTGTGAATTTCGGGATCCAAAAAAGCAGCTTCATGCTGAGGTCAATCTGAGGCTTCTGGTGGGTTGAGCCTGACGGTAAACAAGTGCAAAGACCAACAATAGGGAGAAGACTGAGTAAAATGTTAGAGAGAGAGAAAGATGCTCTGCCTCTGCATGCAGAAATCTGGCCACTAATCAGATAGCACTGAGTCATAGTTGTTGGCACTTTGCAGCAGCTTGGTCTTGTGTTGCTTTTAGACAGTACAGAAAAAAAGGCCAAATCTTTTCATATTCAGACCATGATTAGAATTTCCAGGCCAAACTCTAGCGAACAGCATCATTAAAGCAGCAGGGTGGTACCGTTCTTCTGCTTGGGGTAAAGTTCCTGTGACTCACTGTGACTTTATTAAATTTACTGCTGACGGTTTAATAATATAGAATATTCCGGCCCAGACAGACTAAAACATTCAATTACTGTAATAAAGATAGCTTGAACGTTCTAAAAAAGCACAGGGCTGTCTTAAATAATACTGTTTCTTTATGAGTCATTGAGTAGCTGGAATTTGTAAGCTTTTAACGGGATAATTACAGGTTGCTGATATAGAAACGGTATCACTGGTGTTTTAAAGCAAGGTTTAATAACCTGCTGGAGGATTTGGATATTAGTTTGTTGTCCTGCTGTGTGGTCACATGGTCAGAGATTGCAGTATTAGGGTTTTGTTTTCCAAGTTTAAATAAAGTAAGGTTTAAAGTTTCAATGTGTTTGTTTGCTTGTTTATTTGGCTTCTTTAACGTCGCTATCGGCATCAGTAGCCATGTAAGCGAAACACACAAGGATACATCAATACACAAGTTCATCTCAACACCAGTCTCACACACACACACACACACACACACACACACAAAAAAATTATATATATAGTAAACCCATGCAGACATGTGGAGGACATGCAGACTCCACACAGAAAGGACCCAGGCTGCTCCTTCTTTCTGTGAGCCAGCGGTGCTACCCACCGAGCCACCGTGCTGCCCCTTAAAGTTTCAAACTGCTTTAGTTGCATAATAATTTATTTGGTCAGATCTAATTTTAGGATAGTATTGTAATTTCATAAAAGTCCTGGATTCTTGTGGGATGTTTGTTTTAAAGGACATGTTTGCTGGTGTAATGGGGACAGAAAAATCATTGGGCTGTGTCCAGTTCGCATTGTCTAAATGCAGAAGTGACACTGTGGAATTGGGCAACCTGATAGGATATTGGCTTGAACAGTTAAGCTACAATGAGGTCTGCAAAGCTAGAACAGAGAACAGCACCAATACACCTTCATAGATATACAGACCATGCGTTTGTTACACCATCACCGCTGCTGCAATGTAGCTTTTAATAACTCAAAATCTAGATATCGCTATACTTATCTCGATGTGTCTCCTCCATTGCATATAGGCCCAGTAAAACCTGGACATCAGCATTGGTCCATTCGTATGTCATGGAATATGTGTTGTTTATACAGCTAGGGCTTACAAGTGTACTTAAACACAGTGGTTGAGCTCAACACAGGCGCCAGGACAAATCACTATACGCTTGCATCATTACATCTGGACCGATCACCGCGTTTCTAAAGGTAAAATAACTTGAAAAAGGAGGAAAACAGCCCCTATATGAAGTTCTAACTACTACAGTCTTCGTCAGTTCCTGCGGTGTGAACATACATGAGAAGGAGCACAGTTGGCACCCCAGTAGTGACTGATAAGTAATCATGAGGTATATGGAATTTACTTGCATTTTATTCTGTTCTACCATTGTTTGCTAAATTGACTACTATGAGAATAGCAGGTCTGGTAAAAACAAAACAAATCTGCTCAACCAGAAGAAAGCACGCTAAAGAGTACACCAAAAGCCAGATAGCATGGTGCCACACGAGTGCAGCAGCTCAGCAACCAGAAACAGCTCTGAATCGAGGTTTAATAGACAACCCTGAAACTGTGAAGCTGTGTACCTAGGCAAGGATGTGACACCAACAAAAGCTAATGGTTAATTCACTTACATATATAAAAGTTGTATGAAACATTCAGAGAGACGATTGAATCCAAAATGAGCAGCATCTATCTGTTTGGTCACTACTAGTGATTTGTGGTCTGCCTGGACTCGGAAGATCTGTATTGAATTTTTTTTTATTTATTGTTGTTATTATAAAATAATCGTGGACATCTAGAACACAGTGATGATATTTACCACTATGAAAATGTTACATATAATTTGTTGACGTGCACTATAATTAAGGTTGTTGGAAATGGTTATACTAGCCAAATGCTCACTGTTTTAACTATTTTTCTGATTTTTTTAGATTACTGATTGATTTAGATGACATTAGAATTGATCCAACCTCAACATCATATGTCAACCCAGTGCTACTCAGTGATGCTCTGAGATCTGATACTCTAGATACTGATACAGACTTTATTAAATAGAATTAAACGATAATAGATGGGCTATCAGCTAGACCTTTCCAATGCACTTTTGATGCTTTCATTGTGTGACTTTTGACTCACCTTATATGGGCTAGTTTGGTTGTTTGTTATACATATCGTTTGACAGTGAATGTGATTTTTTAAAATCATTGATAGGTGTGTTTTGAGTTCTCACAAGCACCTTTCAATATGCTTTAAGTAACTGCAGCAAAACTACCTAATATGGAAATGTCTCTACTGCGAGAGGTTTCAGGCTATTTTAATCCATTGCCCGATTCTTTGAGCAAAGTAAATAATTAAAATACAGAAGAAAAACTGAAACATTATTGTATGTGTTAAGAGTTTCAGATTTGCACGAAAGGTCCTGGTAAGTGGTAAATGTCTTGGAACCAGGAAGTTTGTGAGAAATTAACCTGAAAATGATTGCTAAGAACTTGTTTTGTTTCGTGTTTGGTTTGTGTACTGTGATCTGCTTGTATCAGTCATCAAATAGTGCACTTTGCTCCTTAAACACTTTAATGTAAGTTTTAACCTGCAGGTTTAACTGTTGGTTTTGTACTGCACCGTTTTAGTTGTAGTATATTTACTGTGTCATTTAATCCAGTATTTATTTTGGTATGTTATTAGTATTTGGTCGTTACTGAGCCTTACCATGTCATTTGAAACCTCTTATGAAATGCTCCACTACTATGTTATTAAAGTCACCCACACTCACACTCACTCTTGATTAATAACATGCCTATTCATCTGTCAGAAACATACTACATATCCAAAAGTATATAGACACTCCATCTGTTTAATTTGATTAAAGACCTTGGACATTAATATTGTGGAATTTCTAGTGTCCTGTTCAAACTATCAAAAGTGTCCCAGATCATTTTTCCTCCACAAGCTTCTGAACAACACTGTATATTCAAATTATTGTGGACACTTCTAATTACTGAGCACATAGCGGCAGAAGAATGGGTTTGGTGCACCTTTGTATGGCTGGCAAAATAAAATAAATAATCAAATGTACATGATTAAATCCCCATTAGAGTTTTTAATCATCAGTAATCTATGATCAGTAATATTTGTGTAATCACGTTCCAATGCTTTAGTTACTCTTGTTACTAATGGCTTGAACTATAAGTTAAGCAAAAAATAGAAGCATAACTTTGGAAACGTCCTGATGAGACCAAGGTACTCGATTAGGGCTGTGAGAAAAAGAATGTGTTGATCTTTTGTCTAGTTTAGAAGTACACATGCAATCTATTCATGCTAACGGGTCGAATAACTCTGCCTTTCCTAACTTTGACTGGTGAAAATAATAAATAGTAGTTGACATTTTAACACTGGAATGCCCTATTTAGTGGATGCTGGAAAAAACATGGATGTTTCCAACCTTTCTCTCGCATCCACTTATTTTTTACTGCTTAAATACATTTGTATTTTGCAAGGAAAGGGACAAAACATTCAGAAATAATTGGAGGCAAATTGACAGCCCTATACTTTAATATATTTCATAATAATTCTTGCAACCGTAACTTCACTGGGGGTGTAGAGGGGCCACACGGCCCTTATTTACAGGCTTACAACTAAAACATTTTTACAAGCCTAGGAATTGTGGGTGAAGTGTCTAGCTCATGGACCCAACAGTGGCACAGCTTTTGGGGCACATTTCAGTAACATTGCACCACCACAGTCAATCACAGTAGTTTTGCTGTTATTATTATTAAAGTGATTGTAAATAAATTAAAGAACATTGACATTCCAGTCAAAGTGAATAAATAATGTAAGGTATTAATGTTGTTAAATTTTAAAAACTACCTTTAGTTTTCAAACATGATCATTTTTTTCGATTGATTACAGAACACAGCTCAACAGAAAATGGGAATAAAACAGATAGTTGGTGTTTTCTTGCTGTAATTAACCGAGTACTTTTAATAAGCCTTCTGCAAATGCTTCAATCACTGTTAAAAAAAATGAAGAAGTTGACTTGGAGTCTGATTTCCTATAGCGAACAATTTCCTTATATTGACATCTTTTAATAACTAATTCTTCATTAATTCAAGAAGGAGATGACGTTATGCACTTTCTGTTTCTTGCTATGCCTCTATAGTAAAAACATGTTTGCATATCACAAAATGGCAATATTATACCATCTTTATATGGAATTATATACTGCTCACAAAAATGAATGAAATATCCCCTAATTTTTGTGAGCAGGATAGTTATGTTGGTATGTTGGTGACAATATATTCTCAGCCACCCTGTTAGTTCGTATTTTAAAACATGGCAGCAGGTTCTGGTACTGAGAACAGTCATTTTTGTTCACTGCTCTACTGCTTATACAGCTCAGTCGGTGTTGCCTTTAGACATACTTTATTGTATGTTAGCCATGAAATAAATTCTGCTTAATACTGCTAAACAAACATTGAATGTAAAGCAGAATAGAAACTGATCATGTATATCATGTGACTTCGCAGTTGTTGCTGGTCATGCTTTTGACGCACTAGGTTTCTCTGATGAAAAACAACAGAGATGAAATCGTTACCATTCTAAAAAACCTCCAGTTGAAAAACACGTTTACATGTCTAATGCTGGCCCAGTCCTGTCTAGTGCCTCGGCGTGTGTGTGTGTGTGTGTGTGTGTGTGAGAGGCGCGCTCTCATGTTTCCCCCGTACCACGGCTGGCTGTCCTTACGTGCTCTTAGGCGTGACAGAGATTACCAGAGTCATGCTGGAGAAGTTCCACCATCTCCCGTTGCTCACGCTGTGAAACGGCACAATTTGAGTCAGGGTCTTTCTTATGGCATGGAAAGAAGTAAAACATGGGTAACCCCCTCCTGCAGTCTAATAGCTTTTAAAACATGTCAGTGTTTTTTTTTTCGGAAGTTGTAGAAACACGTCTTTCATATTGCAAACCACAGACGTCAATGCGTATGCGTATGTGGCAGCTACGTGGGTTTCTCAGGAATGCGCAGTACTTTTTAGCCTTTGAAAAAGCGTGCAGGGACCGATAAAGGTCAGCGAGGGTCGGGCGGGTGCATGCGAAACGGTGGTCGACACCTTAATCAGAGCAGGAGTCGCGTACATTCAGGTCATGAAATAATCCGTCCTTCTTTGATTTAAATTCTCTGTTTAAGGCCACCCAGGAACGAGTGAGCCACCAACTCCGTTCCCTTAAGTAACTGGAAGATTAACAAGACAGAGAAAGACCCGGAATGAACTTCACCAGCTGCAAAGCATCAGCTCGGTCAGGAACATTTAAGCTCTGCCAACGACCGATTGGAAACCCTCAGCATTCTGTTATGCTGTTATTGGAACTATTCAACTCAATCTAGGCGTCTTTTCCTGCTGAATGATCAACATCCATCATTTAAAAGGGCACCATTTATGTATTTTTCTGATTATGGCATTGGGTTAATATTAGGCTATTAGCATCATTGTTAAAGAACCACATGTGGGATCTGAGTACATTTTTCCAGTGCTTACATAACTGTTAAGTCCAATTCAATATGTCGAACGCTAATTATACACTAGATGACTTTGAAAAGATTTGTAAAAGACTAGCTGTGTAAACGTCTGGCACCCTCTTACATCTACCCAGTTTTTATTGCACGCCACGATTTTGCATGGTCATAGTTTAAAAAACTAGATTCCTTTGAGATCAATTCCCACCAAGCTGTCAGGTAAAATAAGATGTATTAAGATTTCCCATTTCTGCTATTAGGCATGGGCATTACGACGATATTTTACGATATTTTATCTTATTGTGATACATTTTGTAAATATTCGATTCTGGGCATGTTGAGGATCGTCAGTACATAAAGACTGACCAGCTGTGTGTTTTTTATGAAGAGTGTGAGTAGCCCTGTTTAATTGGATAAATTGCAGCAGATTTTGAGTTAAAAAAAATCTTTAAGTATCAGATCATATTTGAATAGTATAGTGCTCAGAAAAATGAGGGGTATTTAATTTAAGATAAAAGATCCCCTCATTTTTGTATAGTGTAGTTTTTAAGAATCTGTCACTACTGAGACGTGTCTGAGATGCGAACAAATAACTATAAATAACTATAAGCATTTCATTAATGTCGTGTGTGTGTGTGTGTTTGTGTGTGTTTGTTTATTTGGCTTCTTTAACGTTGTTTATTGGCATCAGTGACCATCCAGTGACACACACACAAGGTTACATCCATACACTAGTTCATCTACTCATACATACACAAGTCAATGACAATTTAGAGACACCAATAAACCTTGCGCACGTCTTTGGAAACTGGAGTACCTGGAGTAAACCCACGCAGACACAGGGAGGCTGCTCCACCAAGGGATTGAACCTGGGACCTTCTTGCTGTGAGGCAGGGCTCCTACCCACCGAGGTGTGTGTGTGTGTGTGTGTGTGTGTGTGTGTGTGTGTGTGTGTGTGTGTGTGTGTGTGTGTG
>JAUZST010011388.1:0-11941 GCA_034779995.1 Parotocinclus haroldoi | reverse complement strand
TATTACTGTAAAGCTGCTTTGAGACAATGCTACATTGTAAAAAGCGCTATATAAATAAAATTGAATTGAATTGAATAACCTGATAAGCATCAACAACCTTTTTTTCCAAAGTCATCACAAATCTACATTTGTTTATGTTATGAGACACGTCCACATATGTGCTGTAAAGATAAGACTTTAATTACTATTATTAATTATAGACAACAGTGTGCTCACTCGCACCCGATTGCCATCTCATTGACGGAAATCACCTGACTTACTAATTTTACCTTCAAATAAACTGCTAGTCAGAGGTACATATACTTTTGCCACTCTTATATGTAATAGTGGACCATTTTCAGAATTTTTAGAAATGTAATATTTTCATATGCAGAAATATAGAAAACTCCAAATGCTTCACAAACTTTCAAGCACCACCGTATTTAGAGTAATTTCATATTTGTATATTAAACTTTAACGCTTAAATTTGTATTGTACAATTGTATTGTGAAATATTAAAATTCAACAAACAGAGCATAAGGTTCATAAGTAAATTTCTAATAAGAAAACCAACCCACAAAATTAGCAGAAAGAAAAGAAAAAGAGTCCAAAGCTTAGGGTCCCAATGAAAACCTTTTGCTTGCAATATACATCAATTTCATACACCATAGGAAAAGCTTGTGGACACCCCCTGTTATTATTAAGCTATCCTATTTCAGGAACACTCATTAATAATATAAAGCATATGTATCTGGACTGTCCGTAGACAAATAATAACGGTAGAATGGGTTGTACTGAATACCCAAGTGACTTTCAATATGACACATTTATAGGTTTCTGTTTCCAACAAGTCAGTTCATCAACTTTCTACAACGTGGTCTTTAAACAAAGTCCATACAGAATTAGTTGCTGACTGAGTATACCAGAACTTATCTAACATAAGAAGTCACAAGAATATCACAGTCACAGAGAAAAGACTGTTATAACATCAAAAGTGGAAAGCAAAGTCCATAATAATACGCATATTTTGGATGTACAGTGATACCTCGGGTTCTTATTGTTAATTTGTTCCAGAAGGCATGACAAGTACCAAATGACGAGTACCAAATATGATGAGTATAATATATGCCAGCATAAGGCATTATATGCATGTCATGGAGATGTATTGTACAGGAGCTTCCTGTTCCAGGAGCTTATTTGTTTAATGTAATAACAAATCCACTATAAGTTATAAATGTATCATGAACCGATGAGTTAAATCATTGCAACAGGAACACTTACATTAATGCACAGCCTGCTAAAATACTTAAAGCTTATTTTATAATAAAGTGTTGAAAATCTCATGTAATTTAGTGAGTATTAGATTGAACGTGAACAGTAACAGCAAAACACTTTCCTGTCAATACACACAATTTTAGGACCTATTTGCATGAAACACTGCATAGATCTTCAGAGGATAAGAGCTATTGTGAATCAGAATAACGAATCACGGGGTACCTAAACCATGAATCGAGTTTCAGCTGAAGCGAGTTTGACGGTTCTAATCATACAAATTTAAGCAAGTCCGCCAAGTACCGAGCAAACAACGAGAACTGAGACAATGTTTTGTTATTGAAAATGTGTCAAGAACTGAATTCTATGAGTTCCAAGGTGGTCAAGGACCAAGGTACCACTGTATCTTCTTGGGGTGTCCACAGACTTTAGTGTATCAATGGTCAGTGGCCAAACAGACCCATAATCTAAGCATCTGACTCCATGACATATCCATGCATGTAGGACAGGTAATGTAATTGTTGGTTATTGTGGGTCATCTGACCCTGGGGCTGAGTGCTTCCTTGTGGCTTGGCTGTAATAAGAGTGCAGGGAAGGAGAGGAAAAAGTCTTGGCTTTGCTGCTGAGGGTCTGTGGTGGACCCACTATTGTATCCAACCTGAATGGAAGAGTGCACATAAGGTAAGACAAACACTAATCCAAAAGTAGTTACAAAACCCACACAAATCCACACAGACACACAGACACAGACACACAGACACACCCACACAGACACACCCAAACAGAAACATCCAAACAGACACACACACACACACACACAGACACACACACACACACACACACACACAGACACAGACACAGACACACACACACACACACACACACACACACACACACACACACAGACACAGACAGAGACACACAGAGACACAGTGTCATAAAAAGCTCACAGAGCATTCCAAACTTCAGCAGAACAGCTGTTATCTGAAGGTACACTTACGTCTCACTTGCTTCACTATGAGCTTTGTGGGTTCGAGCCAAACCTGTATAATAAAAGAAAGCAGAGCAACGGCATGAGGGTTCAAGTCAACGTATATCATTTATACTTATAAATACCTACTTATACTCTATTTCAGTTTTCTTTCTAAAAGCTTTCTTTTTTTTACAATGGAATGTTTCAAATGCTTATTATACCATGTATGACTATGTATGTGAAAAATAAACAAATGATTTTATTTTAGCTTTACAATTTTAAATCATCCCATAATACCTAGGGAGAATCCCAAATTCTCTTAGGGTGACAGTGGAAAGGAAAAACTCCTTAACATTATAAGGAAGAAAAAGTCTTGTGAGAACCAAGACTCAAATGAGTGCAATTTAAAAAAAAAAAAAAAATGCAGTCGGCAATCTTCACACTTCACAGGATCTGGAGTCCTCAGCTGGAAAGTCCTTGGCCGCACGTCGACCCCAGCCAACAGAAAAAGGGGATGAGTTACTGCCCTGTGGCACGGCCCGGGGAATAGTGAG
Organism: Parotocinclus haroldoi; assembly: GCA_034779995.1. Lineage (NCBI taxonomy): Eukaryota > Metazoa > Chordata > Actinopteri > Siluriformes > Loricariidae > Parotocinclus > Parotocinclus haroldoi. The sequence continues at coordinate 9,163 of JAUZST010011388.1, read as the reverse complement.
ACTAGAGCTGATGACCAAACTTGAGCGAATTAACATTAATATTCCTCCCTCTTTAACCCCCAGGAACCTAAAACATCAGACATCTTTCATAGAAGTCCTAAAAGCAAATAATAATTAAGACCTTCCATAACAATTCTGTTGGATTAAAGATCTGGAATTTAATTTCACCATTCCAAAACATGACCTTTATTGTCCTTTAACCATTATTTCGTAGAAAGACTTGTGTAATCCCACCTGATTGCAGTCTCGTCAGCTGACCAGCTGACTCCAGTTTCACCTTAGATTAACTGCTAAGCCTAGATGTTCACATACTTTTACTCACAGAAACGTAATACTGGATCATTTTCATCGACAAATAAAAAAACAAGTACAATCTTTCTGTCTCGTTTGTTTCACTGTGTTTTATCTTTATGTACTTTTGGGCTTGTTTAGGTCACGGTTATGGAGAAATGCAGAAAATTCGACAGGGTTCACAAACTTTTAAGCACCACTGTACACAGAGACAAACCCCCTGTGTCTCTAGTACTGAGTGCGTGTGTGTGTTCCCCAGCTGCACAGTGTTGTACAGAATGGTCTCACACACACACATCTGGAGCTTTCCTCCTCCCAGATCTGCTCTCTCTCACTCATGTACAAAGAATTACAGGGACAGGGGGCGGAGCGAGGACAGGGGGCGGGGATGGGGTGGGGGGAGAGACAGGGTCCCGATGCTAACGACTGACTGTTCAACTGCAGGCGGAGCAAAAGCGCAACTATCCTCATTTAAATTTCAAGTGTACTGTCCAGGGCTCAGATAACCGAAATGAAATCAGACTATGATCGGATTATTGAGCACAATGTCAGCAGAATACTCTAGATCTAGAAACCAGGCTCTAAAATCCCATAAAGAGAGCAGGATTTTACTCCAGTAATCTGATTTCTCATAGCATGTATCCCAGCCATTCGATATCAATCAGCTTTATACGCACTGCTGCATATACACACAAGCCAAACCAACAAAGTTTCCAGGTCAGTTCATTCTAAAGACCTGGCTTTCTAAAAAAAAAAAAAAAAAAAAAAAACCTCTTTGTCCATTGGCTGCTGCGTTTTGTTTTCTTTACTCATGGGATCTGGCAACCCCCAGAATTAAACACAAAACGAACGTAAAAGCATTAAAATGATTTTTGCTTTACATCTTTGTGAGATTTACTGTCTGGCTGCAAACCAAAAAACCGTTTATTTTTAAAAAAAAAAAAAAAAAAAAAAAAAAAAAGAAGTCATGTAAACTCAGAGCTTTATGGTCATTTGATTATTCAAGTGCATGTTAAATCAGACTACTAATAAAATCAGATTATTTTAAGTGCATGTAAACACAGTCAGTTTGCAGATTACTGGCTTTTGAGCAACATCTGTCTTTTCAAAGTCAAACCCCCCTCTTATGTAAATGATGATAAGCCAAATACAGAAGTTAAATCTAACGATCTAGACTGTGATGCTGGTGGCGTCTGTATTTTGTCTCCTGGAGCAGTTTGGTCACTCGTTTTTAACTTTAGTCCTGCACCGTTAGGTAGAACGTTAGCCGAATACACCCAGTGCTCACGTGCACCAGTCTATCCTACTGGCTTACACGACCCAGTCGTAGCACGTTTTGAAAGATTTTTATCTGAAACATGTCGGCAGACATTTCAGATATTATTGCAGATGATACATATCCCACACCCCCACTGTCTATACATGTTTTTGTTCTGAGTAACACACCAAATCTGATTCGTCTGTTTGGATTACAGTGACTCTCAATGGCATATCCAGATTGGTTGCCGTGGCGATGATGCAGGCTTGTTTGCACTGAGTAATGAGGAGCAGGATTATGATAGCCAGTCAGTGAGATTAACACCGATTTCACAATGGGTTAGAATTTAGAGTACATGGGAGCGGCGTCCACAGTTTTGACCTCCTTGGACCTTCACCTGCTCAGGAGGTGATGGCTGTTTGGAGCGGTTTTTTTTGTTTTGTTTTTTTTTTAGCCGTTCGAGCAGTCCGAGTTTGTTTGACATGCTCGCTAAAGGCGTATTCACACACGGACCGTTTCAGCGGTTCTAAAGTGGACGTGGTTATCAGAGTCATGGTTTCTTCTTAAGTTAATCTCGCTTCCCATGAAGCTTCATTTGGGATTGATTTTGTGTTCTGCTCGATTCAAGCATTGTGAAAGCAACCCAGGAAAAACACACTGTGACAGAACTGTGTGTTTAATATGACCTTTCTGATGGGAATTCGGTCACTTCATGGTTCTACTGACAACATTACGTTTTTTTTCTACGTTTTATTTGAAATTTCGTTACGAATTAAAATTTTATTATTGATGTAAATTGCACTATTTACTTCCTTTTTGAGGCTTGGTTCCTCCCAAGGTTTCTTCCTCCTACATGCAGGGAGTTTTTCCCTTGCCACTGTCGCCCTAGGCTTGTTCAATTTGGGCTTGGTCTTTTAAGATCCTATAAGATTATAAAGCTGCTTTGAGACAACGCTCCGTCATAAAAAGCTCTATAGAGATAAATTGAACGGTCCAGGACCGCCTCGTGTTTAGTTCTCAGCCCGGGAGCCGGGGTTTGCCGTACAAAACTGTCAACGATGGTCCTGCACACGACTCTCCATCTCTTATCAGTTCAGTTTGGGGTAGAGTCTGCATTTTCAAAGCCTAAACAGTGTTCTAACCTGTGGACCAATCACTGATCTCCGCAGCTCGAACCCAAACATTCTTCATATGAAACATTTCTGCTCGATTACAGAAATAATAACAGCGAGACTTTCCTTCCTGCCACTGCATTTTTGTCCAAATCCATTAGAAAATAAGTTTTGTTTTCATTTTATATTCAGACTAACTGCAGTTTTCCAATCGGTTACAGATTTCTTCTTGAAGTACATGTAAATGTATTTTACAAATGTACAATCATTCATAAAATCCTTCTTCTTGGTGTGTTTTGATATGAAAATATTTATGAGAAAAATCATTCCCACCTCATGCTCAACGCCGCTTTTATTTATTTATTTATTTTTTCAGTTTTGACATTTCATTCATTTTCTCTACTCTTTTTTTTTTTTCAGATCCTCTCTCACAGCATTTCTTTCTAACACCAAGACTGAATTAACTGAATTTTACAAAAAATGAATAACAATGAAAAAATAGCTGGGTTAATCTCTTACAAGAAGAAGGTGGAGGGTGTAGGTAGATGCAAAAGCGGCTTTCGGAAATGTAATCCACATCCACGACAATCCACTGACGCTCCCTCAACGTAGATTTTGATTTCTTACATCGAGTTTTCATTTCAGGTTTTATATTAGTGGACTTTAATGGCATCTGAGGTATGGTTCCAGAACCACATTAAATCTATTTCATAAAGAATTAAGGCAAAAGGGGTACTAGCAAGGGGAAATGAAATTTTTTAAAAAAATGGCGTGTGAGTGCATGGTGAGAGCGTTTTGTGGACATTAAGACGTGTAACCTGTACAATAAAAAGGAAATCTGAGCAAATCTGACGTTGGACATTTCAGATCCCATGTGGTTTTCAGCTTTTCAGAATGCACTCCTTTATAATTTGATCTGTTTGAGCTTCTCTTTGCTCTTTATCTTCTCATCCTTGTTGTGTTGACGTCTTTCACATTCATTTGCTATATTATGGGCTGTGAGGTCTGTTTTGACATGCTTTAGAGAACATGAAGGGGTTTTTTAAAATTTTATTTCTATCCAGGCAGCTTTACGGCTCCGTGTGAGCAGGCACTGGAGCAGGGAAGCACAACAAACTGTCTAATAAAAACTGGAGCACTTTTTACGGGCTCTGCTGTAGAGATTTTGGGAGCAGTGTAGGCAGCGAGCCTGCACACTGGGGCTTTGTTTAAACGCTTAAATGCTCTGCCACCTACCCAGTTCATCTGCACATTCTGAAACTCCAGACCAAAGTAATCGCTCTCGATCAGGTTGATCCTGCGAAACACATCAGTGAGGAGGGTCTGTCCGTTCGCCTTCGTCTGAGGAGGAGAGAGAAAGGGAGAGAATTCAATTACAATTACAATTAATACAATTGTTATCCTTTTTATTTGTACTTTTTTTATTTTTATATGCACTTTGTTTTGTAGCCACGCTTTGGGCAATACGAATGTAACATCTACGTCAACGCCATGCCAATAAAGCTTTTAATATAAAAAAATGTAAACAAATAGTGAGAGAAAGAGAGAATCAAAGAGAAAGAGAGAGAGAGAGAGAGATGCACACTTTTTGATACTTTTTTATTTTATATATTTATATGTATATTTTATTTTATTTTATATTAATAAGTTCTCTGTTTTATACGCAAGCTTTGGGCAAATACAAATGTAAGATTTGTCATGCAAATAAAGCTTTTAAAAATGAAAAAACTGAATTTAGAGACAGAGAAAGGGAGAGAAAAACAGAGAGAGAGAGAGAGAGAGAGAGAGAGACAGACAGACACACACGCACGCACGCACACACAGAGACAGACAGACAGACATATTATGAATATTATTATTATTATATAATGATTATAGTAATAATTTCATACTGCACATGGCATAGGTAATGGATAAATAGACTCATGGATAATAGCACCACACACCTAGATGTTCTTCCAGCTCAGCATCACCTATACTGGTCTTCGTCAACAGAACCCAGTCCCACCAGAGTGCAGTAACTCCCTCTAAAGTTTGGACATTAGGAGACGATGTGCCTCCCACTGAGGACTCAGTTTCTAATCTATGTTGTTTTATAATTTACTTCATTTATTTTATTACTAATTTCAATTTTATTATAGATTTGTTATTGGTTTAAATTGTTACTAACCTAATTTTGCTATAATTTAATATACTATTAAGTATTTATTTAATGAACATCTGGGCCACCCATGGAGGTCGGGTCCCCTGGTCACCCCCCCCCCCCCACACACACCCACACACCCACACTTTCCTTAAGGCTTCACTAAGGTGTGTAAATCTCATTCTGTTGAATCGTCCACTGTTCAGTGATCAATACAGTTTTAACTTTTATTGATTTGTTATTGAATTTTAACATCTACTACTTTCAGGGAGTTTTTCCTTTCCACTGTCACCCTAGGCTCTATTTGGGATTGGCCTTTTAGGATAATATAAGACTGTAAAGCTGCTTTGAGACAATGCTCCGTTGTAAAAAGCGCTATAGAAATAAATTTGAATTGAATTAACTGTTTTTTTGTCTTTGACAAGCAGGACAAAAATACATTATATTTATGTAATGGTAAAAAAAAGTGGCAAAATGAATGAAAACCTGCAGAAAAGCGCGTTCAGTATTCGGAGTTTGATTGATTTCAGCCAGAAACGGACTTTACGTTGCGGCCCTGGAGATGAAGGGAAAAAAAAAAACAAAACGCAAAATTGGGTGCCATAAGGTTCTGTTATTCACCCTGTACTGAGCTAAAGAAGAAAGTATCTAGAACTGTGATTAATGAACACTGTACTTCCACCTGGGTTATATTTTCTATGGCACAGAAATGCCACAAAAACTGCTGGATTATCTGATCCTGTCCATCACTGTCAGTGTGTTTTGACACTCTTCGGTGACCATACACCCTACTGAAGACAGTATGGGGGCACTCTGGTCCAGGTTGACCTGCTCCTGTTCACCCCATGAATATATCACTTGTTACTCAAATCACAAGAATTGAGTTTGCATCCCATTTGCATAATCAAACAACTTTCTTTGACTTTTTATTTGCTTTTCTGGTGATCTTGTTTACTGAAATAATAAAATAAAAATAAAAAACACGCTAAAATCTCATTTCTGTGAGCAGTGAACTTGAGTTTCATGACAGCTCGTCGCAAAAGGGATCTCGGGGAAAGGAACAAAGGAACGAGTCAAACGTCCCTCGCTGCCGCCCGCCGTGTGCAAACGGATCCTCTGGGAAAGCCCGAGCACGCAGAGAGAGAGAAAGAACCGGTCCGCTTGGAACAACGGGGATAATCTTTTTGCAGAATGTTTTCTTATGGCAAAAGTGCTGGGTTTTACTCTAAGAAACTGAAGGGCTAATTGCTACGTAGCAAGAACGTGCTGTTCCCGGGGTTTGGACGGCAGTCGAAGAAGTCAAACTAAATTACATGGCAGACATCTGTTTGTAAAGTGGAGTGTATTTTTAAAAGCTTGGGCACGGGCGGGGCTGATGTTGTGTTCGGTGACTTCAAGCAGAAGCAATGAGGGGCAAAATCTGCTTGCTTTCTCTACGTCTGCGGGGGGGGGGGGGGGGGGGGGTTTAACCCCAATTTCCCGGTCAGGCTTACAGGGGTACCAATACCTGTTCCTAAAGTCCATTCTGACAGCTCTGGAGGATGATCCACTGACCGGATTCCTCATTTCAACCTACGCTGCAATCATTTCTTTTGATTTTTATTTCATTGCGGACACTACGAACCTGAGATATTTCAAGTTTTCTTTGGTCGACGTCATCCAGTATCTGTTGCTGCATTTCAGGCCTGCAAATGTGTACGCAAAACAAAAACGTGGGGCAGGAGCAACGAGCGATAAAATGAATAACAATGTGATTTCAAAAAGGTGATTGTAATCAGGATTTCGTACAAAAGCAGCTTACAGGAAAAGCAGAGTCTCTGAGGAGCAAAGATGCTCGGAGGACCTCCGGTTTGTCAACAAATGCGCGAGAAAATGATATAAGCGTATAAAAGCAAAGATCATCAAAGAAAGATCGGAAAAGATTTGCAGATTTCTTCCTCTACAGTACATCATAACTTTACTCTTCCAAATTCCTTGAATGGTTTAAAGGCTAAGGGTACACGCTTAAACTGAAGAGGGGTGATCCCCCTCTCTCTCTGCTCCCTCAGACGGCACTGCATCAAGAACCATCATTCATAAACACATCAGTATCTGAAAGGAGCACATGGCTAAGGGATTTACTTTATCAAACCTTCATCAAGCTCATTCATAAATACCACTTACAACTTTACTGTACAAAAACACAAGCCTCGTGTTAATCACGTCCATAAGGGGCGTCGACATCTCTGGGTTCTGAGGCCTCTAGGATGGACCATCACCATGGAAACATGGATTGTGTTCAGACCAATCGGTATTCAGATCTTTTTTTGAAAGAAACGGATGCCGTAAGATCCGGACCAAAGACAAAATAAAGGAGCATCCAGACTGTTATGAGGAACAAATCCAAAATCCAGGCTCCGTCATAGTATGGGGTTCGGGTCAGGGCCCTTAGTGAAGGTCATTTACACTTCTGCAATGCAGCATTAATGCAGAAAAGTACCCAGATTTTAGAGCGGCATAAACTGCCTTCAAGATCACATTTATTCCAGGGACGGCCTTACACTGTTCTGATTTGGCTTCTTTTTTTAATTGTCTTGTTGATCAAACCAGGGCTGAAATATGTCAATCCCTTCCAATCTTTCTTTCTATCCTAATCCTAATCCAGTCTGAGCCATATTATTGGCCACTGCATTCCAAGTTCATTGCAGTGGCTCTGTTTAAAAGCCTAGCGAATAAAGACCGAACTATAAAAGGAAACATGGTTGCAGAACTCAGCTAATGCTGATATGATCCTGATTGTTGATTAAACACATGGCTGGACTGCATCTGTAAAATCTAAATGCCACAATAAGCTCTCAAGGTAGCAACACGGACTGTGAGCGGATTGTCGCGTTACAGCTGCAAAAAATAAATAAATAAATAAAGGTCTTTCTGCAGCAACGCAACCGGAGCAATAATGTAGAAAAGATTATTTATATGGGTTAGAAATTCAGCCGTCAGGTTGTATCCAGTATCGATTCTTTCTACGTTACGTTTAGTCATTTATCAGGCGTTCTTATCCGAAGTGTCTCCGAAGTGATGCATTCGTAATCGAGTCACATGATCGCAAAGGTCCAAGTACGCCCTGTAACTCAGGGTAATTTCAACACCAAGACGGTCTGTGCTGGGCCTGCTTTTAATGCCCTGGCTGATCGATGTAGGTAAATATCCATTTCTATTTTCTATCTTATCCCTCTCAATTGATTTAGTGCCTTAACAGTCCAAATTTCCACCAGGGATAAACGTCGTGCTGTCAGACCTACCCTATGCACTTTATCTTATCTTAAAGGTGATAAGTGAATCATGGTGAGTGATTTTCTCAGGCTCAACCCAATTTAGCCAAGCAGGTCAGTGGGGCGGTAAATCCAGCCTGATCCAGGGGTGTGGATTAGAGCAGAGCAGATGGTAATCCTGCTCACTAATGAACTGCCCACTGAGCAGTTAAAAAAAAAAAACCCAGCTCTGGCCAGTGCACACCGATCACACCATATATATACACGTTAGGGGTCCAGTTCGGTTTTCTGCATTGCCCAGTTACTTTAAGCTGATTCGCTTCGGAACAGTTCACCCTACTAGTAAACAAAACCATAGGAAGCTGGGAAAAACAACAATCCACAAGCAGAAACGGGCGCGGCTCGAGCCCTAACAAAAGTTGCCCATTGTGCCATTTGCTATTGATTGTTTAACTGGTATTTTCTTAAAAAAAATATTTAAAAAAAAACAAAAAAACCCACAAAAATTGCAATTAGAATATTGAACAATCAAATCCATAAAAAAATTAAAATGAGGGGAAAAAAAAAAATACTATGGAATTTGGGTCAAAGTCAAACTAATACCATATTATTTAGGATACAAACTGGACTTTTTGAGTGAATATTTAAAAATGCGTCCAGGACCTTCCCTTATTCGTTTTTACAGCTTTTATTTATATCAAGCTTGACGTTGCTATACAAATACATGGGTGCCTTTTTGTTTTTGCTTCCTTCATGGTATTTTTTGTAAGACAAACCACTGCAATATTAAAAGGGGGACAAACAATATGGATTTGGAGTTAAGTCATACGAATGTCATAAGACCCTAAATATCGTTATAGTTAATCTGCTTGATGTTTTAATTTCAATGTCATGATGCCACCACAAAGCCCGAGAGGATAACGAACGACTTGCACCATCCCAAAAAACTAAATGTTCCGCATTGCTCATACCACGCAAAGGCGGCATGTGTGTGTCATTAGACTCTAATAAGATCACAAATATGGGAAGATTATGACACACACACACACACACACACACACACACACACACACACACACACACACACACACACACACACACACACACA
>JAUZST010011387.1:0-11941 GCA_034779995.1 Parotocinclus haroldoi | reverse complement strand
AATTCCAGTCAACGTTTGAAGAACTTATCCAGTGGGATCTGATACCTTCTCTTGACGGACTGCACTTGAACGAAATCAAGAAAGTGGTGGGCGTGGTCACCTCCCGCTGGTTTTGCTCTTGTCAACGCAATTTTTCGCATTTCCTGACCTTTGATAAAAACATAAATGCTTCCAGGAGGCCCAGGAATCCTCCCATATCTTGCTGACCCGTTTTGTATCCACTCTAAGTGGCGACTTGTGGCTTCTTTTTCTTATTTGCTTTCACGTTCTTTGGTCCAATAAAACAGAATTTTGGTCCAAATAAGTGAACATTTACACATATATAATAGGATTTGTTTCGGTACTTTAGAATTCGGTCCAAATAAGCGGCTGGTCCCATTAACCGGATTCGACTGTATATTGAAAAAGTTTTTTAACGTTAACTGGCCGTCTCAGCAAAACTTTACCCTTTTTTCATTTGTAATCTTATTGTCTAATTGTCCTATTGTGTAATCTCTGTCACTTGGTCTTAGGATGAATGAAATAACATTACCCACATTTTGCTCGCAAATTAGTTACAAATGTAAATTTCTGTTGTGCTCGTCTTCCTTTCAGTCTCCTAACGATGGCTTGTTGAGCAGTGCCCTGCTAATGACCTCGCTAGCAGAGGGGGTAGAACTCGCCTGTTCTCCTCACCGAGTGAAAATGGAATCCGAACTTCCCATCTGCCCTGTCAGTAGCCCAACAAAAAATGAACCCCACACACACAGAAACTCGGTCTACCAAACCTCCTCTCAGGTAACATACCTACTGCTCACCTGGACCTGTATGTGAATAACACTGCTGGTGATGGGCATTGTGCTTGAAAGAAACACGACTGGAGGAATGTACCTTTCCTGATGTCATTCCATCCTCAGGTTAGCACAGAGTGGGAGGCAGTAGTGTTTGGGAAGACAGAGGACCAGCTCATCATGACGGAACAGGCCAGACGGTACCTGACATCCTCCCAGCTGCCATCCTGCACTTCCAGAGCTTTGGTCCTGTGAGCACCAGCTTCTCTATGCTCCTTCCATGGGCTCACACAATTTTCCGCACTTCACCTTTAGACAATCTGGTGTGGGAAACTAAACACCTATTTGTAAAGACTTAGCTATATGAGTGCTTTAACTGACGGAGGGGCACACTAGAGCATATCTAATTCAGACGTAGCTGTTGACCTGTATTCCTGTTCCTGATGACACATCAGGAGACTTGTAGCTCTAGATTCGTTAGGTTATGCAGCTGACATTCATATCACTATTAGCAATAGACCATATGGAGAAATTCTGAGGACTAAATTGTTGACAGGGAATTAAATCAAGCTCTTTTTGCTTTGGTTATCTTTCATTGATACGATAAGAAAAAAACTAATCTCCGATTCTACACACATTCAGCTATAGCTGATCCTGACTTCTCAGTTTAGAAATGAAACACCAGTTTTCATTCTGTCCTTTTGATTTACTTGGCGGATCCTGATGTAAATATTTTCTGCCTTGTCATGTCAGCGCGAGACAACGAATTCAAGAAAAAAAAAGATTTCTAGATTAATTCAGCGTTGAAAACAAGAAGCAAAAAAAATGCTTTTTTCCCACATTTTCTAACATGTTTTCGAGGATTTTTATCAGAACGGCGTCTTAAGGATTAGAGAGCTCTGGCAGTGTTGCACTACTGATTGTACAGGTAAGGAGTCGGATCCGCGTTTAGGAAGACCTGGATAGCACTTGCAAATGCGACCGTTTGCGCTCGAACTGTAATGAAGGTTCTGCTTCGTGTTTTTGCCGAGTGTGACACTCAATGAATGTATTGTACAGGATTTAATAGCATCGAATGGAAGGGTACTGCTTTTAATTGTTCGTTTTTATAATTTATTGTCTACTGTATAATTCAACTTGTTGAGATGTTTATCAAAGACCTGGATTGTCCAGTTTTGAGACCAACCTAACCTGCACTGTCGGACAAAGTCGTGACTGCAGCCTAAACAGCATGCTTTTTAGCTGCTTTAGTCAATCCACCAGAAATCATGATTGGTACTGATGTTAGTGTGCAGTCTCAAATACAGAAATAACACTTCTCAAGACATTTGTGTTCTTGCAAAGATGAATCTTTTTCCTTAATTTAGGGCTGTAGGTTCTATTTATTAAATCTTTACTAATTTATTTATTTGAAAGATATAAAGAGAATTTTTTATTTGCGTAGTTAAGGATTTGGCAACCTTCCATCAGATACGTTTCATCTTTACTGAAATGACCCACACTGCCGCTGACCATTTTTTTAATAATCCATCTCGATCCAGTTTGTAACATAAAGTCATCTCCATAGTTCTGCGTTCAAACCAGTTTATTTGCCATTTAGAAAGCAGCATTCAGCCTTCAGCTGTTCACGTAGGCAAATTGCACTTTTTAAAATGCTGTTTAAGTGTTGGTACGTTCTTTTCCTACCTTTAGTGTTTTTATTGTGGTGTCGTTAGCGGATTTTCTCCCATAAAAAATGAAACACTGTTTGGATTGCATCTGGACGAACATCTCTCAATAATTCTATTGAATTTGAAGCTGTGCTAGAAGTTACTGAGAATAAAAACAGAGGTCATATGAATGTAACACAAGCGCAATCTTAACAGGTAGGAAAGTGATTCTGCTCGAGTTGGATGGAGTCAGTGTGACGTTTTTATTCTATGAAGAATCGACACCGCTCACAGAAAATAGGGGATATTTCCTTATTTGAGATTTCATTTTGAACTATCCCCCAATTTTTTTAGTGAGTGCTATACATTAAGGCATTAGAATTCAAATAAGTATTGGTCACATGACCAAGCTTACTATTTTTCTTAATATATCTCGTTTGGTTAACCCAAAACATGAATCCTGCTTTGTTATTTATGTTTATTCCACTGAATTTACTCAAAGTCTTGTATGTGTGTCTTCACCGTGTTTCATTATGTAAAATTCAGTTGTGTAATACAACAATTCAGGTGAGACCAGAGAGTGCGTTCTATGGTGAATGTACATGTTTGGAGGCATATGTGTATATTTTGTCTTGTTATTATTGTAGGTGCAAGTTTGTGTATTAAGAGTCTGTTTTTAACACTCAACCGTCTAATCGTAGAGTTTAAGGGAAGTAGGTCTATGTAGCAGTTAAAACAATACATCCCAAGCAGCACATTCCGCTCAATCTGACTAATACACATTTACACAAACAAGACATTTGTACCAACATAACACTATTTTGTCCCGTCCTCTCTGTAACCATTTGTGTACTTGCTGAGGGGGAAAATAAAATGATTTGTTCATTATATGGCATTCCTGACTATTTCTTTATTAACAAAAAAAAATTCTCGTGCCGATGTGACCCAGACAAAGTTTCGATTCCTGTGTGTTGAGTATCAGGGTCCTAAATGGACAGGGATTATGCACATGAAATGCAAGCGTAATTTTGCCAAAGAATAATTTAAAATAAATTTAAATCCACTCACTCAAAGTACTGGGGGAGGGGATCGGAGTCTTAATGCAGCCCTCGCTCCAAACCTAAGAGGTTTTGACAACCAAAGCTCTTCCCCAGGAAGGATTTCATGCACAATTAGGACTTTTAACCTGTGAATAGTATTTGGCGAAAACAAATACAGATGAGGTGCTCAAATGGCGCCAAGCCAAGGAATCCTAGTGATGGGCTTGGTTGGATTGGATCTGTTCAGCGGGATCATTCCTCAGTGACCCGTATCCAGCCTTGGAATGACTGGTGTCCCAAAAGTACAGCTTTCAGAAATCAGATTTTCTAGGGTTACAGAAGATACATTTGACAACAAATTTCAATGTGCACTGCAAAATCAGAACACAAGACATGAACCAGCCAGTGGAAGCTGGATCTCATAGCTTGGGTGGTATTGCTTATGTCATGCCCAGATTCGTCTTTGGGCATCTCTGAGCTGCAGGTACTTGTGGAATCCATGCAAGTGGTGGCTCTGGAGATGATTTCCAGCTTCAATTTCTGCACCTGGTGAACTGGATGTGGGGGATTTCTGCCATCTCAGGGTCTACAACCACGCACCCCTTCTGAACAAGAGGCCTCTCTGCAGGTCAGCTGCTCTAACTAAAGCAGCCCACTCACGCATGAAATAATGTCTTTTGGCTCCATTGTTCGCCGAGTCTGTTAGTTTTACAGACCCATTCACTCACTTGCTCTGATTTGAGGGGCTCAAGGCCCTGCTGACATGCCTTCTGCTGCATAGTGCCATGGCACACGTTCTCTAAACCATTTCTCTTTCTCACTCATGCCGTTGCGCCTTTCAGTGGGCCAACATTGGCTTGAAGGGTGTCAAAAGCCCCATTGACAAAACTTGGGTTGCTGCTTTTGTACAGTATGGGCTTCAATGCAGCTGAAGTCCCGCTGGTCAAATCCAAAACAAACACCTGTTGTACAATGTGACAGTCATGTTGATACTTCTGAGTCAATAGCTATAGCTAGGCTGCTCTAGCATTGTATAGATACCATTTACTTCGTTTTCAATGGAACTCCCAAAGGCTCAGAAGTGAGAGCCAGCTGCCGAAAACAGCAGTACTTGAAAACCTGGGTTTGAACTCTGGGTAGGACTTGCAATGTGAAGGATGGACAGTGCTGGTATTGGCCCTGTGGTGGTCTGCCCACCCATATAAGGAGCATTTTCGCCTGTGTCCAACAAATTCAGGGACTCTTGACCCCCAGTTACACTGACCTAAATAAGGGGATCAAAACAGGAACAGGTTTCTTTCGTGTTCCAAATTACTGACAAGTAATTCTTGTTTATGCCATGTTTAGTGCAAAAATGGTACTAACTGAAAGACAACACAATGTGCTACTGTAAAATGTATACATTGGCGGTTTGAATTGTTCCCTCATACAAGAGCATCAGAAAAATACAACATTAACCTGGATTATTTTAAAGTCCTCTAAAATAATCATCATAGATTTAGAGTCCCTTTTATACTGTAGGTCAGCTCCAATGTCCAGTCTCATTCATAGGAACAACTTGCTTTTGGAGAAATGTATATTCTAGAGGAGTCCAAACTTTATCAAGCCTGACATGATTAATCATTAATTAATGATTGTTCTCAATGGAGTAAGAGGATACTTGCTTGTTTGTTTTTCCAGGCAGAATGTGTTTGTCTATGTTAATGCCGAGAGGGAAGATCAGACCACGTTTTATGAGTAATGCAGAAATCCAGGTGATTTCCAGATACCCTCACATTACTATTGAATCTTTCCATGGGACAACAATGAGGATATGACACTTTGGTACACTGTAAAATAGTCAGTCTACAGCTGGTGTAAATTTGCAGCCATTAATATTTAAACCACTGGCCAAAAAAATGCGTTCATCCCTAAGTGAAAATGGCCAAATTGGGCCCATTTAGACATTGTACATTTACACAGTGTCCCATGGTCTCAGGTGGGAGTGGAGGGCAGTAGTGTTACATTTGGTGCTCTCACACTTTCTCATACTGGTCATTGGAGGCCCAGCATGGCACTGCACTCTCTGAGGATCTGAAAAATTGTTGCTTTACATAAAGATGACTTAGGTTATAAGAAGATTACCAACACCCTGAAAGTGAGCTGCAGCACGGTTGGAGATCTGTGGGTCATTCTCAAATGAAGGGTGGAGAAGCGCATGGTCTCTAACATCCACCAGCTCCGTGATGTCATCATGGAGGAGTGTAAGAGGATTCCAGTTGCAACCTGTGACGCTCTAGTGAACTCCGTGCCCCCAAGAGAGTTAAGGCAGTGCTGGAATATAAAGATGGCCACACAAAATATCGACACTTCGGGTACAATTCGGAAACTTTCACTTAGTTTCCTTACTTTTGTTGCCAGTGGTTAAACATTATACATGAATGATTGTGTTGAGTTATTTTGAGGGCGCAGCAAATGTACACCGTTATCCAAGCTGTAGACTGACTATAGTAACTTACATTGTATCAAAGTGTCATATCATGTTGTCCCACGAAAAGACATGATAAACTAGTTCCAAAACTGTGAGGGGTGTACTCGCGTTTGAGAGATACTGTAAATGATTTATATTGTGGATGTAATAGACTACAGCACTAGCGTGAGAATAGTGAAGGCCACAAGTTTCTTAATGATTCCGTGTTTTTAAAATTTTAACTTTACATTTCTATTACTTTTTCATTTCCATTTGTATTTCTTAATTTAATACTATTAACTTTTTGTAAGAAAAAAATAAACTATAACTGGAGTATTCTTATTTAGTCTTTTTGCATTTTTGCACTTTAAAATAGTCCAATTTAATTTTTCAGTGACTTTGTGTGAGCAGATTGTCGTTCAAAGCATTTCAGTTGTACTGTGTATCACTATGCATGTGACAAATAAAATTTGATTTCATTTCATTTTTTCATAAATCAAAGCATTCGTTTTGTAAACGAATGCATGTTTCATTTCAGCTATGCTGCGTCTCATGTCCACTACTATGTTTTAACAATATCAGAAGACATAAATGAAATGTGTCGCATTATAGTGACAATGTGCTAAGTAAGGTAATATTGTGCAGCTCTGGGTTGCCGTCATGGCCCAGCTACAGTGATTCATCTGGATAACACTTCCCTTAAAAACCATAAGCAATCGTGCATCACCTCCTGCTTAGAAATGTATGCGTGTTTAGAGGTGTTCCAAAGCGGCATGTGGCAGGGTGCAAACTCATCAGTGCGAATCCCCTCCCCCACGCTTGTGTGCTCATTGCCAGCCTTTGTGCATGCCAGACAGCAGATGGTAGGCCATTATAGCTGTGACAGCCCCAGTCATCTGGCAGGCACCACTAGTTCGGGCGGGAAATCCACGCGAGGTGCCGGAGCTTCATCCAGGCTTGAGAGTGTGCTTATTTAGGTCAGAGTTTTTTTTTTTAATTGGCCTGCACATGGCTACCGCTGAGAGCTTGGACATTAGACAGACCAGACCAGGCACATAACTATAGTGTTACACATTGCAAGACTGGAAGGAGGATCTTATAGTTAGTGTTCTACAAGCATGAAGTTAAAGTTAACCCGTAATAACAGCGTTCATCCATAACACACGTGGGTTAAGCAGGATATGTCATTTGTGAACTTCCTGCAAAATATTACTTATTAATTAAAAATTCCAACTTTTAGGTGGTCAGTGATTAGGAAGTGTCATTAAAGATTGAAAGTGCAGCTCTCATCCGTTCAGTGAAGGGCAGATTTCGAATGGAGCCGTTCATAAGAACAAACACCTGGTCAATGGGTTTGTTTTTTGCACGAGGACGCGGTGTCCTCTGGGTATCCCAAGCTTAACAGCTGCTCTGCAGGTGATCCCCAGGTACCAGCTGCCAAAGACGTAAATATCCCTTCAGCCATCCAGCTCAATGTGTGGCTACTCCTCCCTCTGCCCCCGCACCCAGTCCAAGAGCTGAATAAAGCCTGGAAATCAATGTGACATCAGCAGTCACTCAATTTTCTCCAGGATTAAGACTAATTAAAGGATGCAGAGTGCCCTCCATCAGAGCCAGGAGAGAAAGCTGCAGGCTTTTTAGACTGCTTAAGCCATGTTAAGCAGATGGCTGAGGCATCTCGAAAGTCAGTTAGCTGAAAATAGAGATAAGTAATTTAGTAACAGCAGCTATATACTCACACAAGATACAGTCTTTGAGACTGTATGCAGAATCCATGTTACAGATGGTCTGTAAATTGGTACCCCAGAGATAACAGCGTGTAAGTGTTGCCCACAAAAAAACTAATGGGCAATTATTAAGTTTGCCAAAAGGCTCCACTTCACAACAACAAAGAGAGCATAATGGAATGAAAGATTTAGAGTTTGTGGTTCATTAAAATAATTTTCTTAAATAGCTGTAAGCATTAAGAAAAGTCCATTATTACTGAGTTTTTACATGCCAGTAGTATTCACTGTAGAACATCCTTATATGGACCAATACCGAGACAAAGTCATTTAAAATCATTTTGAAACGTTATGATTGTTTTCACAAACTCTCAGTTGGTATAAATATTGTACTACAACTAAAGTGATAAAAGTACAATTCAATTTCGTAAAGTGTATTTTGATCCTGTTTGATTTTTTAGAGACCACTTAACTCATTAGCCAGTAAACAAGTTCACTTCATTCCATAAAAGTATTTTTATTTACTCAATTACTTCAAAACGATGGAATCATTATTCCATTATATAATTACTCACTATGTAGCAATGAGCCACAGTAGTATGGCTAAAATATGGCTCTGGTAAATGGACTAAAATAATTTTGTTCTAATAAAAAAAAAAAGCAAAAAACACACACACAAAAAAATAATTTAAGCCATTAAAAAACAACACACAATTAAGTATTAAATAAGTATTAATTCCACAAGTTTTGGATAGGGTTACTCACCTTCCAATAGAAAGTAGCCTGTATATGCACTATTTACCTGTTTATGTTCATACATGTTAATTGATGCCTTTGGTTTTAAAAGATTGCAATACAATCCTTGTAATTAGAATTAGCAAAAGGGAGCCATTTGTTGGTGATGACCATATAACATATTGTCATCAACTGAATCAAAACATTTCAAACTTGTATTCATTATTCCATAATCCTCTTTTCACTGATCTTCATTCCAATCTTTGTGTCCAATCGTTAGCATATCTTAGCCTTTTCATCCTGTTCGTCCGTTTCTTTCAGCTAAATAAAGAAATTCACAGCTACAAAAGCTGTCTACATAGAGCTAAACGTCTGTTACATAACATGTCTGGAAATCAAACAAACATCCAGCACGTCTATGTAGAAATCCTAAGAACAGGCCTGCAGTTAGCCTAATAATATTTTCCAGAGTTATGCCATCAGTGTTCTCTCTTTTACAAGTTATTTCCACATTTCCTGAGTGCGGATACATGCATTATATATTCCATTCAGTCATGTTAGACATATTAGTGCCGGACTCTAGTTACTCATGATGTCATTTTCTCTTATAGTATATGCAGGCACAAATAATATTTTCCCACTGCACATTAAAAAACAAGAACCAACCGAAATAGCAGAATATGGGGCTTTGGTTCTAGTTTATCATACAACAGTACCTGGAGCAGTCACACTGTCAACAAACGACAAGTAACTTATTTCAGTGTTAGGTTCAGCATGTATGAAAACATCCTGAACAATGTATTCAGCGTATGAATAACTTTATTTTCTCTGATGTTTGGTTTAGCTTGTCAAAAAAAAAAACTTTGCCAGCACAACTTTCCTCCAGACTATACTGTTTAGCACAAGCATTGCCTACTACACTGCTCACAAAAACGAGGGGACATTTCAAAATGAATATGAAGTGATTAAAAAGTATTTGAGTTTATTTTATTCAAGAAGATCACCAGAAAAGCAAATGAAAAGTCAAAGAAAGTTGTTCGATTAAGCAAATGAGATACAAAGTCAATTATCATGATAGGGCAGCGAGTGACAAAATTCAAGGGCCAGAACAGAAGCATGCTAAACTGGACGAGAGTGCCCCATATTGAGTATGGCCATCCCAAACAGACAAAACATACCGACAGTGATGGGGCATGGACAGGATCACATGGTCCAGCAGATCTTGTGGGATCCTTTTCATATTCGTTTTGAAATATCCCCTTATTTTTTGTGACCAGTGTATTATTGGACTGGTCTCCATTGTGCCCATGTAACCACCCACTATAACCGACTGTAATGATGTAATCACTCAAACCAGCTTCAGAACTGTGGAATTAGCATTGGTCCGCACTTCAAATTGGTGCCATTCATTCAGGTTCAAATGCCCTGTTGCTGGCCCCCTGACTGTGACTCCTCCTGCGGTGTTTGGACAGGAGCCTGTGCAGCAGGCTGGGTGAGCTGTGGGCCGAGCAAGGGGCCGGTGCGCCCTGCTTCGGAGTCAGGAAAGGACCCTCCTCCCCTCCTGCGCCCCTCGGGGCCTGCTGCTTTCCTTCACTGTGCCAAACAAAGAGGAAAAAACAAGTATAAAGGCCCTGTTTATTCCCGCTGACCCAGATTCCTGTGCTTTGAGTGCGAGAGAGGGGAAAAAGGGGTAGGCTGTTTGGTCCAGGTCATGGCGTCGGTGAATGTCATTTCTTCAGAGACTCTTCCCAAATGAAATGCACCCTTACATATCTCCAGATGATTTAATCACAGGCTCACAGCCGCAGTGTCAGCTTTTTTGAAATACTGGTTACAGGGGGGACTTGTTTGTGCAATTACTATCACAATTATTATGATTAGTGTTGTTGTTATTTCTTTAGTTGTTTATGGCTGAAGCACTGATTTCTTAGGGCATGCTGCTACATTTTTACAGCTACATTTTACAGCTATTCAACTTTGACAAATTATACACGCTCTGGTTTGCTAGTTCCATTTTTCCTGTTACTCTCCATGACACTTCAAATCCATATTTCAAAACACGCATTTCCTCCGCTATTGTGGTTCTTTTGACTGGGACACCGCTTATAGCTGTGTGCCAATTGATCAGATTTGGCGTGCTGTTTGTACGCATTGTTAACTAATGAGCTATGGGATGAGCCACCTGTTTGGGGTGTGCTGGCCTGGGAGGGGGAGCAGCTGCTTTGGGATGGGATGGATGGATGGATGGATTGGGGGGTTGAGCAGGATGGGCGGCGAAGACAAGAGCACTGAAGTGGGGGCCAGCGCTCACCCTGCACGCTCCCCGAGGATCATCACGGACCCCACATGTACTGAACTGTGTCTCCTTAAACCTCCATTCTTAACACCGTCGTCCCTCTAGGAACATGAACAAAACAGTGTCTGAGTAACAAGATTAACTCAACATATTTGCACTGTACATACGGCACCTTTTATATAACCCAGGGTGACATGACATGACAATGACAATGACATAGAAGGCCTTAATCAGAGTAACACGCGTTTAAACCGTTTAACATTTATATGAATATATAAATAAGATGTATATAAATTAATTCAGTTAATATAAATAATTCAAGTAAATATATGTATCAATTATAAGTTCAGTTATAATCCCTTTTTAACTCCTTACATTATTAATTATGCTTTGTTGTTAACATCTCTATGCACTATCAGCTTTGTTTCGTTTGTATTTTGTTCTTATTTGGGTGGAATGACAAAGCAATAATGCTGTTTTTTTCAGTTTATTATAGGTTTAAGTGGAAAAATCAATGAGTGGCATGGTGGCACAGTTTGATTTCTTGTCCAGATTTGACCTTTGTCGTATTTGCATGTTCACACCATGCCCATGTGGGTTTTCTGCATCACATGCATTAAGTGAACTGGTCTCTCTAAATTGTCCCAGTGTGAGTGGCCAACCACTGTATTTATTTAGTGCTGGTTCCAATCCTGGAGAAAATGTGAGGGTTGCTGCAGGAATAAAACCAGAGTCAAGTCACATTTGCTGTGGTGGCTCCTAAAAGAAGCAGCAGAGATTTGGGTAAACCTGACATCTTAGTGGATCGAAAAAGAAGTTGAAGGGAGGCTCAGTAGTCAGGACCACTACTGGCACTAGTACTGATGTAGGTATTTGTGGTACTGTATTAACAAACGAGCTGGCTGGTTGAAATTATTGCCTTTATTTACATATTGTGTGCTTGTTCTTATTGTGTAATCTCGTTAACACAGGACGTAGGAGAGTGATCTTGCTGGCCATTTTGCAGCTGTCCAAACCAAGTAGTCTCTGACCCATCTGCCTTGAAAATTGCAAGGATAATTCTACCCCGAATGAGTGGCAATTTATTTGGGACTTCTCTGTGTAGCACTACCACCTACTGGATACATGGCGTAGGAGATGGACTAATACTAGATCTTATAGATCTTGAGTAATTAATTAATAATTCATTAGACATTAATTCATCTCTCTCTCTCTCTCTCTCTCTCTCTCTCTCTCTCTATATATATATATATATATATATATATATATATATATATA
>JAUZST010011386.1:0-11941 GCA_034779995.1 Parotocinclus haroldoi | reverse complement strand
AAGAAACAGAAGTTCTTGTTTGTACATTCGCTACACGTGTATATCGCACAATAAAGGTTTAATAGACATTTAATATGTTACATAAATTATACCACGTCTCATCTTGTAATATAGGGCATGTTCGTTTAATCGTATCAGCTGGTTATTAGGACCAAAACGATCACGTCCCGATATGGTCTGATTAACCAGATTCGACTGTATAGGAATTTATGCTGTAACTAAGGTAGAACAGAAATGTTAAGCAGAAATATAAATCATTACTTCTTTATGTCTGTGGCCCTCAAAGCAGCATTTTACTGACTAGAAAGATTTTTTATCGTTATATAGGAATAAAAAAACATAATAAAAATAATAGTGACTCATAGTGGTTATGTACCAGAATTACCTGATTACTTATATCCCTCAATACACTTAATCTAAGAAGTTATCCTCTGTACAATGCATTCACAATTTTTCTTTTGTTATTGCTAAGAGCACTCTAAATCTGCGAAGTAATATTGATATGTATCCAACACTGAATGAGCTGGATGGCAAATAAGAAAGCTTTCAATATAAACAAGCAAATTAAAACAGAAAAAAATTATTACAATTGAAGAAGCAGCATGGAGGCACAGGAGGATGTTGCCACAAATTTCCAGTGATCCTAATCTTAAACTCAACTTGCATGAAATTTGCATATTCTTCTCAGGTCCTCGTGGGGTAACTCTGGGTACTATGGTTTAAATTGGTCATTGTCCCAGTATGAATGTATCAAAAAGTATGAATTTAACCATGCTCTTATCATAAGTAGCCAAGCTAAACTAATCTACAAATCTCACTCTGAAATACTTTATAAAGTAACTGATACATATTTTAGTCTTTTAAACGTTTTGTGATTGCTAGCAGGTGAGAGTATTTGGATGTTTACCTCCATACCCAGAGGAGAAGTGATATATTGATCTTGCAGGTAAGCTATTGACATGTTAAATTCATTTTAATTACATCTAAGTGAGGTTGTAAAACTCAACTGGGTGTGAGATTGAAATAAAAGCTTATTTTTAAAAGGGCCTTGACCCTTTGATTTGGACTAAAGTGGCAAACTAAACTGTTCAGTTTCCTTTGTTCTGTATAATGTATGGTTTTGCAGTTTCTTATTTCAACTGTGTTAAATCAAATGCACCTTTGAGAAAGTATGTTGAAAATATATAAAAATTCTGACCTGCCACTGTAAGACTTTGGTATTACTCTCATTTTTCATGTCTATAGACTAAGGTCTTGGAGGCAGAGCATCACAGCATCATTACTTTCGATTTCTTGAGTCTAAGCATAGTTTTCAGCTGCATTTATAGAATGCGTGTTTTGTTTTTTACTTTTTTTGTTTATTTGACCCTTGTTCTGCATCTACCAGCATGCAGTTCTTTTGTTTTATAATCCTTCTCTTTCTACCGATTCCCATGCTGGCTCTTATGTGATGTGATCTGATAAGATGCTACTGAGTTTGAGCCCTGCTGGTGGCGACTTGAACTCTTGCTGTTTTTAATTATTTTGTAGGGACAGCAAATTTTATATTAAAAAGGAGGAACTCTCACTTTGAGTGTTTCAGTCTCAGTTCATTCATTTACACGAATACAGTCTGTCAATAACATTTACGACACCTCTTGTTCGTGCTAGCCTTTCACGCCTGGGCTGACGCTGAATCCACCTATCCCTATTGTAACAGAAATGTGTGACTACAGCAAGGATTCAATGGCTCACATGGGCCTGCAGTAGTCCCTCTATCTGTAAAACACTGCTATGGCAAGCACAAGGGAATGCTGAGTAAACTGGACCAGCACTTTACTTAATTAGCCACCCATAGTTCCCCCCAATTGCTTCTTGGGGAGGCTCATCATTGTATGGGCTTCATTTTACAGTGTTCATTGGTGTTTGAGTTACAGGCTTTCCGCTTTTCCACAGAGTGGTTCAAGGTTGCCAAGGTCCAAGTGGTCTCATTCCCCAGCTACTACCTGCTCAGCTTCCTCTAGTCACCGCAGTCTCACCAGCTTATTAAACCTTTGACTGTGTCATTAAGCAAAAAAGACGGGGCCCTGCGGACATGCATTGATTATCGAGGGCTCAATGACCCCACCTAGACTAGCAGCATTCAGCGCACTGAAGCAGTTACTGATATTGCCCTCAATACTATTCATCGTAGAGATTGATGCCTCTGATGTTGGGGTATCAGCAATTCTCTCTCAGCACTGTTGGCGATGACCATCCAAACCGTGCGCCTACTTCTCTAACTGCCTGTCACCAGATGAAGGTAAAGACCTTGTGACCAATGACTGGGAGTTACTGGCAGTTAAATTGACTCTGTAGGAGTGGACGTGGAGACAGATTAACCCCCCCTACTTGGTCTGGGCAGATCACAAAAAACATTTATATATTCAACAGGTTAAGAGGTAAAATGCATGACATTCCCATTGGCCCCTGTGTTTTTGGAAGTTTTCAGTTTACTGTGTCCTACCACCCAGAGTCTAAGAATGTTAATGCCCTTGATGCGCTTTCTCCGCTCGTTTTCAGCATCCTAGTCTTTTGATGAAGTTTATTTTGCTTCAATTATAGGGCATGTTTTTGTTATTTCCTTGCCTGTTTGTTTATTCAACCCTTGAGTCTGCCAGTGTGTGGTTCTTTTATTTGCTGTTCCTCTCCCTTTGTCCTCTTATGTGGCTCGATCTGATAAGATGCTACTGCGCCATACCAGCAACCTGAGTTCAAGACCTGCTGGTGACAACTTGAACTCCAGCTGTGTTTTCTTGTTTTGTAGGGGCAGCAAATATTATATTGAAAAATGAGGAGTTCTCACTTTTAGCCCTTCGGTCTCATTTCATTCCATTACATGACCACAGCTTGTAAATGCCATTTATGACACGTCTTGTTCACACCAGACCTTCACATTTGGGCTGACATGTCACACCTGAATTCATCTGTCTCTGTCAAAACAGTTGAAAATAATTATTAACAACTAATAGATTTCAAAATTATTTTAATGAATTTAATAATGGAACATGGCAGCTTAAAGGTTAAAATATATTTTAATCTAGGAAATATTTGTATATACTGTACAAGTGTGCAATGTAGAAAAAAAGTATGGAAACCACTGACACAATTCATCGATTCATGCTGACCCTACCATCTTTGCTTCAATAGAAATTTAAAGTCTTCAATACATAGTTTTTAGTAATCAGCTAATTCAAATGTTTGATCTGTTGTACCTTTTGGTTTGCTGCTCACAATTGTATAGAATGTTTAACTGAGTCACTGTAGTCTTTCTATCAGCTCAAATCAGTTTACCCATTCTCTGTTAATCTCTCCCATCAACAATTTCTTTTAACAGAGCTGCTAAGTGTATGTTTATTAATTTTATTATTATTATTATTATTATTATTATTATTATTATTATTATTATTATTATTATTATTATTATTACACCATGCTGAGCAAATTCTAGAGACTGCTGTGTATAAAAATCTCATTCCAAGAAATCAGCACCTATGGTAATGCTCTAACCATACAATCATGCAATGGGAAAAAATACCTGATTTCTCCACTAGTGTGTGTTTCAAGTGTTGTTAAACCATACGATTACCATTTATTATGAGCATTATTTATTATTACTTTAATTTAGCTAAAAAAAAACACCTAGCAACGCTAAAACTGCAAG
Organism: Parotocinclus haroldoi; assembly: GCA_034779995.1. Lineage (NCBI taxonomy): Eukaryota > Metazoa > Chordata > Actinopteri > Siluriformes > Loricariidae > Parotocinclus > Parotocinclus haroldoi. Next base: position 8,259 of record JAUZST010011386.1, on the reverse strand, counting down.
TTTACAATCATAAACCTGTTTGTGCACATACTTCTGCTCCACTGGCGTAAGGCAATATCGGTAACACACACTAAGCCAAAAACTATTTGCTTTGACAGCCAAATCCACACATCAAAATCTGTTTTAGCTCTCTGCTCTGACCTTTCCTGTCAGTACTGAAAGACAGCTAGAAAATGAAGATGCTCCCTGCAAAGGCCATGTTTTCTTTCTTTAAAGGACATCACGCAGGTGGATCTTATAGCACTCAGTGGAACCCAGTTTTTGACTAACAAGTTGCCATTTACTTTGTACATAAACAATTCCTGCTGGCTGAATGGATGGGATCTGAAGTGATTAAAATCAAGCAAATCAAGTATAAATTTCAGTGTGTCACAAGCACTCGGCTAACCGTTTACAGATAACTGGGATTGGACTGGCTTTTGCCATAAATAAAATGTTTTGTGTGAGTGTGAAGTGTGAGAGTGAATCTGCTTACTTAAGGACTAACTTCCCTGCAGCTCTGTTCTAACAATATTGTGAACTCTTTTAAACCCTTATTCGAAAAACAGTTGGTTTGGCAGATGGCATTGCATGAGGATGATTGGGATATAAATGCCTGTGGGGTGTGCTACAGGATTCATTGCTTAAAAAAAGTGGCTCAGTGTGTGAATGTCTCATTCTTAATACAGAAAATGGGTCATAAAGCAGATGTTAATGACTGGCATAATGGAGTAATTGCATTTGGTCATGGCAAAGACCATAGTGTGAAAGAAGTAACTGAATTTGCAATCAAAGTGTACGCTCATACAAAAATAAAAAATCCTAGTCAAAGGAAATTCTTGTCAGAAATTCTTGCCAGATAGGTACTATAGGTATGTTTCAGTCACATATATCTATATTTTTGTGCAGTCAGCATATAATAACATGAATTATATAAAAATCCATAAAATTAAACTTTCTTTTTTGCATTGTTTTACTCTCTATATGACTACTCTATAGGACTGTGTGTGGAAAAAAATGAACTGCCCATTGCTGTGGCTTCATTACACTCAGGTTTTGGACACTTCAAATTTAGTTTTGTACTACATGTATTATGACAGGGCACTCATGCCAAGACAGAATCAAGGAATTTGCATGCTTAACCATCAGATGGCAGAATCCATAACTTTTCTGGGTGCCAAACCTGGGGAAATAGTAGCTCAGTAGCTCAGTAGAGGTATAACACCTCAGCAGAGGTATAACATGAACATGAGAGGCTCAACATTCGAGAATTAATGCCCTACTTAGCATTTGTTGTTTGTATACCAACTCTGGCATTGTAAGAGACGTGTGTCTGCTTTTGAACTTTTCTGGCACATGGACATAAGAACTAGTGTCCACATATATGACCGTCAGACGCTACTACACCACCGGAATCAACGACATAGCACAACAAATCTTGAGCTATGGGAGACGCTACGCAGTTTCTGCCTGCTATGGCTCCCAAGCCCCCAGACCGCGGCCTCGCTTAAAACAGGCAGCCGTAAGAGGGGGCACCGGAAGCGGTGTGCGAGACTACAAAAGTGCAGAAAGTGGTCTGGAGCTTGCGCTAGGCTAACAACAAAGCCGACATGGCCAGCTCTCCCCTCCATTCTACTTTCAAACGCCGACAGAAACTCAGCTCTGTGCGGTAAGACTCGTGGCGGTGGACTGTGTATTTACATGAACACAGAATGGTGCAAGAACTCTGTATAAGTGTCTTGTGACTGTTCATCTCAAGTGGAGTTTATGGTCATCAGATGCTTTTTATTTACCAAGGGAATTCACCACAGCGCTGATCATCATTGTTTACATCCCACCCATCGCTAATGCTAAAGATGCGCTCTGTGAGCTGTACAGCGCTGTTAGCGGACTACAGAACACATACCCTGATGGACTGTTTATTGCTGGAGATCTCAAACATGTGAATTTCAAGTCAGTTCTCCCTAAATTCCACCAACATGTGAACTTGTGAACAACGTGACAGTCTCTAGGACCATCACCACACGCAACAATCAGAAGCCATGGATGACTGCAGAGGTGCGTGCTCTGCTGAAGGTTCAATACTCTGCCTTCAAAGGTGACAAGGCGGCCCTAAGAAAAGCAAGGGCCAAACTGGCCAAAAACTGGCCAAAACCCACCTAGACAACAAGGACACTTATTTTCGAATGCTGTTCATAGACTTTAGTTCAGTATTCAACACAATCATTCCTTAGCATCTGGTCGGAAAGCTGAACCTACTAGGCCTGAACACTGACTAGGAGACCTCAGTCAGTCCGGATCGGATGTAACAGCTCCAGCACCACCACACTGAGCACTGGGGCCCCCCAGGGCTGTGTGCGCAGTCCCTCGCTGTTCACCTTGTTGATTCACGACTGTGTGGCAATGTACAGCTCAAACCACGTCATCAAGTTTGCAGATGACACGACTCTGGTGGGTCTCATCAGCAAGAACAACGAGTGAGCATACAGAGAGGAAGTTTAACGGTTAACGGACTGGTGTAGAACCAGCAACCTGTCTCTGAACGTAGTCAAGACCAAGGAGATGGTTGTTGACTTCAGAAAGACAAGACGAGATTACTCTTCACTAAAAATTGACAGCTTTCCTGTTCAGATCGTCAAGACCACCAAGTTTGTTGGAGTTCACCTGGCAGAGGATCTCACCTGGTCCGTCAACACCAGCACCATAACCAAGAAAGCCCAGCAGCGTCTCTACTTCCTGCGAAGGCTGAGGAAAGCACATCTCCCACCTCCCATCCTCAACACTTTCTACAGAGGAACCATCGAGAGCATCCTGAGAAGCTGCATCACTGCCTGGTTTGGGAACTGCACCATCTCGGATCGCAAGTGCCTGCTCATGAACAATCAGAGTCTGGTATGAACGAAGGCACATATAAATGACTGGACTAAAACATACACACACACACACACACACACACACACACACACACACACACACACACACACACACACACATATATATTAAACTTCTGCTATACCCACCTATGGTATCTGCATATCTATATTTTTTGCTTACACTACCAGTGAGCTATCTGCACTGTTATTTTGTATTTATTGTTTATAGATATGTATAGTGTTTTTTTGTTTTTGTATTTATAGTTAGTTGTCCAGTACTGCACATGCTGCACACGTGCACATTATATTGTGAAATTTACTGTTTTATGTAACACCTTGGTCCTGGAGGAACGTTGTTTCGTTTCACTGTATACTGTACACAACTTGAACTTGAACTTGAAGTTGACTACAGAGTTGTGTTTCCATGTATGGCACACAGGCTAGGGCTGATGTTTCTGGTTTCTACCCCACTAGAGGTTGCTAAGTTAGAGAAACCTAACCATATCAGTGTTGTTAGTTAATTAATCATCATAGTTAATTATACTGCATGAGTGGACCTTTAGAGCTTGGCACGAATCATATCTTCTGTGTACGCAAAATACTGTATGTAATTAAAACTATAATATGCAATCTTTTTTTTAAATACTTATGTTTATATTCCAAATAAACCTACAAGCCTATTTTAATCATATTTTCTGCCACAGTATATTTTGACACTAAGATTTGTTATTTAAAATAGACTATATTTGTTTGCTTAATAGAAAATCTAGAAATATTAATTTATAGAGTTAAGAGAGCACAGTAATACAGTAATTACAGTAAAATAATATTCTGGTACAAAAAAATAAATTAAAAACAGACAAAGCACTATCTTTTTGTGCAGTAAGACTCTCTTTGCAGATGTTACAGATTGTAAATGCTTGACTTTTAGTTATACAGTACTAAGAGGAAATTACAATCAATGCACTTTCATTTTAGAATGAACCTGAGATGACTCCGCTTCACACAATAGCAGACCGACTAAATGAAATTTAATTTAAATTTTTTTGCATGTCTTTATCATGTCTGTGTGGGAGAATTTCAAGTACTTAGTTTTCTTGCCACATTTCACAGATATGCATAACTGGAAGCTCTAAATTGCCTTTACTGTGAGTGTGCCTAATATCAATATTATCTTGCTTCTGTTATTTATGCGGATGTGAAATTAAATAATCAAGTACTTATTAGGTATGCATAATCTAATAAATAATAATGTACAGGTTTTTATCCACCACTGTAAAGCAAAGACCCAGTGGGAAGATGAATGAAGGACACAAATTCCTGTATGTTTTCACCATGTCAAGTGATGTGAAGTTGGTGTTTTGCGGGTGCCACACATTGTTTAAACTCCTCTGGAATCTGTCAGGAAATTTTTGCTCAGTATGACAGACAGCACCCTGAGTCAGATGGCTCATTTTGGCCACCACACTCAGCTGGTTTATCACCTGTCTGATTGAGCTTTGAGGTCACACACTTTTCAGATGCCTTTACTGCTGTCTATTTACTGCTCACTAGAGAGGAGTGCTGAAAGTTACTCGTATAGTTCTATGATCCGTATGATCTCATATAGTAACCACGACCCTCATATAGTTTATTAGAAGTCATTACGCCATTGGAGATTAGATCAGGACACCGATTTGATCCTCATTCAGTTCTGAATGAGAATAAAAGCCAAAAATAACAGCATTTCTCTAGAATGCAAAGAATTGTTTGTGAACAGTGAATATATTTTAAAGGAAGTTTCAATGCTGTGTTTGAAAAACATTTTTTAAAAAAGGGTCATTCACCAAACCTTATCTTACTTGTAAAGCATGATAAATTGAGCAATATGGAGTATGTTTGCTTTTTGTATTTAGAAACTTGATGGTAGACACTCACTATCTGAAACTTAATAGAAGATGGACTAGGACACCAGATCACCACATTAATTACGTAATGGTTTTACAAGAGAATCACAAGGTTTTGGAAAGGTTTCCAATTGGAGTCCAGCATTTGTTTAAATCAAAATCCTGTTGGATGCTCCTGAAAGGGATGTGAGTCCACATACTTATGCTATGTAATAACCAATATATTTGAAAATTACATTGAACATAGAGCTGCTAGTTTGTTCTACACCAGCTGAGTGACAGTAATGGACTCAGTCTCAGTAAAAAAAATAGTGAAAAATTCAAAAAATAAGTAAATACACTGGATAATTGGAGAAACAGAATTGTCAAAAAACCCTGCAGGAAAACAGTCCAGCAAAAACATGAGGGGGGGAATTGGGTGCCAATGATTTGGCAAAGAATGAAAGGGAACAGGCAATCATAGGGAATTGAAGTAGCTGGCGATATATTAATTTAGGTATTATAAGGGCGATGAGGAAGCAGAGAGTTTGAATGGAGTTTCCTCATTCAGCTCTTCGTACTCTGGAGAAGGCAGAGGACATGTCCAGATTGGGTGACAAAGAAGAAAACTGGGCAGAGCAAAGATAATTTGAAGGATAAGTCCAAACTAGAATCTGATGATGCAGGAACCAGAATTAAAGACAAAAAATGTAGGGCAAGAAAGATGAGCTGGCAAAGAATATGGGTGGGTTTTTAAAAAAAAAAAAACAATTTCCTACTATGGCAGCAACGTGGTTCGGTAGGTAGCATTGTCACTACACAGTGAGGACATCATGGGTTTAATCCCAGGTGGAGCAACCTGGGTCTCTTCTGTGCAGAGTCTCCATGTCCACATGGTTTAATTCCCTATGCTCCAGTTTCCCCCCACAGTCCAAGTACATACCTTTAGATTAATTGATTATGCTAATGTAATCATAGTCCATAGTGTGTGAGTGTGTATGAATGTGTGCCTTACGATGGATTGACATGCTGTCTACAGAAGTTCCTGCTCTGCACAAAACTGGATATTAGTGAAGGCTTACTATTACTACACAAATGACATTAACAGAACACAGAATCTGACACGTGAAACATATGAAATACTGTGTTGTTAGATTCTGAGATACAACTGCACAACATATCTTGTGTACCAACACAACACAAAAGTACAGTAAAACTTTTATATGCTATCAGAATACTACTTGATTAAATAAAAAAATAGTAACTCAAAAAGAGTTAGACCTACATATTCCTACCTATTTTCATCAACATCAATGACACATGGTACTCCCCATTTTATAATGGTTTGATTTACAATTTTTTAACTGTGTGTACTGTGTTGTTTGGACAGCATGGGCAGTTTGGACAGAAAGTTATTTTGTATAACAAATAATTTCTGCATATAAACAAATTAGCTGTACTTTTACGAATATCAAGTTAGATTTCATAAACACATGACATTGTTTGGGTGAAGATGTTTAGAAATTATCATGACATGAGACATGACCTTTGTCACTACTGGCGAATAGATTTCCCATCTGCTAAGCAATCTGGGCCATTAGTACAGACACACCAGTCCAAATTTCTGTCTAAGCCATTTTGAAACTGTAATTAGCACATGGACTACACTTAATTAAGCTTTAATAAAAATAAATAACTGTTCTTCGGATCTCTATAGTGGAATGTAAAATGAGACACACTGGTTAGTTCAAGTAATACAAATCGTATTATATATTTTGCAGGTATACTTGTCTGAACATACTGGACAGAAAGCTTGAATTAATGGCATATCCTGCACCACTTGGTTAAGAGGAAGTTACATTTTGAGGTTGGACTTACAGTGAAAATACAGTGTAGTTTTCTGAAACTCACTTAATCAGTAATAGTAGGCTGTCAGCTGTATGGCTGAAAGTTTAATTACCCTTTGCCAAATGAGCTGGAAATAAGCCAAGGCTGCTTTCTTAACCTTTTTCTCTCAACCTTATTTACATAAAGCATAAAGTAGGCTATATTCACATCATATAGGTCACCATGACCAGGATCTGGGCTTGGATTTACTTTCCTTTTAGAAAGCTCCTGTCTTATCTTAAAAACATCCTAGCTGGAGAACAGACAAAGGTATGACAAGTTTGAATTTAGCAAGGTATGATACATTGTTTTGAAGATTGGTTGTTACTCCAGTCGCTCTTTCTCTCTTTCTTTCTCTCTCTCTCTTTCACACGCACACACACACACACACACATACACAGGAGAGAAATATTCAATCTACCAAAATTTCCAGCTATCAGCATCCAGTAGGCATGGATCCTGTTTGTGTGAAGCAGAGGCTCAGTGGCTAAGTTACTGAAGTAGTGAACAGAATGTTCACAGTTTACATGAACGCACAACTTAGCTGACACTGTTGCATCCAAGATAAAGGTTTTTGAACCTTACTCAACTGCTTAGCTCGTACCTTGTTAAGTTTATTAGTTGTAAATCACTACAGATCACTCTTGCATATAGAAACAATGAAATACCAATTTCGAACAGGCACAAAAGACACATGTGACTGGTGTCACACATTATTTACTGTAGATTCTGTCAGTGTATTTGTAAGCAGCTTGTTTTTCAGGGCTTTTGATGTCAGGACCTATGATTGCAAATGGGACTCCTGCAATTATTCCTCACCCTTCATCTACCTCCCCAGAGCGTATCTCCATCTCTCTATCATTATTTGATGACAGGGCACCTGCTCCCTCAGTGCTTTCCTATTGGTGGTTCAGTCCCACTAAGCAGCAAGACCAACTTTGCAATTATGAATGCTTGCTTATAGGAAGATTGCCTTTCCATAAAGGCTAGGCATCCATCATAAATCCTGACTTCTGTGATAATGTGAACACAAATATGAGTGCCTTAAGGCCTGCAGCCTGACTTGAATTAATCTCTAACAGGCAATAAATGGCTTTAAGACTGTACATCATAAGGGTCGGTGTCTCAGAATGGCTCACTGCTTAGATGCGGGCATATTTGTGTGCTGATTCAGAAATCCAACCTCAGGGCAGCAGCTTGATCTCTTTGTGTGCCTAAATAAAATGGTGTTAGACACAGAATAAGTTTCTCATAACTAAGAATAGTCCAAAAACTACACTGTTTTTGAACAGGCATGTACATTCAGCTTTCTTCTTGCTGATATAGAAATAAATCAGAATTTGATTTTAATTTGACGTTATGGATAATGTTTTTTTTCCAATGGCCATGCCTCATTCACAGTCACATAGATCACTCCATATTCCCATTGAATGTGGATTCATACTGAAAGTAATCCATATAAAACTTGCCTAGATACAGACTAGCTTCAGTACTGAATAAGCAAGTGTTTTAATAAAGTGGCCACTTCCAGAATCTCACTATATAGACCAACATAAGTGACAACAAACAGAAATAAAGTAGTAAGTGTTTAGTAAAGTAGTAATGATTTCATGCCAGAAGTGGATCAGTCAAGCTATTAATATAAATATTCTATA